>MJUU01011332.1:37954-55819 GCA_002080025.1 Modiolus philippinarum
AGCCTTTTCAGAGCAGAAGATGAAAATGTGATTTTTCCCATAGGGTCCAATGTTAAACTTAAGTTCTGTGCTGGCGGCCATGTTTTTTATTGGATCAGAACGAAATGAGCAATCTTTGTAAAGGACCTTCCATTCATCATTCCTGTAAAGTTTGGTTGAATTTGCTTCAGTGGTTTCAGAAGAGTAGATGAAAATGTGATTTTCCCATAGGGTCCAATGATAAACTATGTTTCCGTGCTGGCGGCCATGTTTTCTAACGGATTGTAACAAAATGAGCAATTTTTGTTAAGGACCTTCTATTCATCCTTCCTGTAAAGTTTGGTTGAATTTGCTTCTGCAGTTTCAAAGGAAAAGATGACAAGAGGCTCTCAAGAGCCTGTATCGCTCACCTGGACCATGGCCAATACATAACTTCAAATCAACTTATATGTTAAAGGATCTCATTTTCAAACTATGTAACTAAACATTTATATTATATGATCCAACTTTAATTAAACTATTTTCCCTATTGCATGCCATCTTGGATAAGGGATGGATCTGCAGGACACAATTATAAAGAAAATTAAGTATTGTGCCAAAGTTTATTTCCATCTGGCCAAATGGTTTTAAAGAAGAAGATCTTTGAATGTACTCCTATATTAAACTTTGTTTCCCATTGGTAGCCAATTTGCATAAGGTGCAGACTTGAAGGACATCTGTTTTGAAGGGGACCATCTAAGATACATCAATGTGACTAGCCAAGTTGTTTCAGATAAAAAATTCTTTGTATGCTCTTTCCATACAGTCGAGTAATAAATTAAGTTCCCTGCAGATGGCCATGTTGGATGACATTTAAACATAAAAGTCACAATACATATATATATTGTAGTCAGCACCTCAAAAGCATCATAAATGCCAAGTTCTCGTTCAAATCCATTCATGTTAATTTCATTTCAGGTTAATTTCATCAACTGCTCACTAAAGGCTTTATTTACAAATATTTTTAATAAAAAGCAGTCTATGAAACTGATAATATACTTCAACATACATGTCAACAGAATTCATAGTGATTCACCACTAACCTCCCAGTAATATACACAATATGTTTATATAGGCAAATCATTATAACATCAAATAAGGTAAAGATTAAGAAAGTATTTTTTCAAAAAATTGCAGAAATTTGCATAAAAACACTGTTTTTGCTCTAAATTATAGAAAAAATAATTTTTTTAATGAAGTGATAGTAGGGAATTTCTCTAAAGCTTAAAGGAAAAAAGTTAACTAAAGAAGATTTGAAGACGACGGACGGACGGACGACGGACGACAAGTGATGGCAATAGCTCACACTGACCCTTCGGGTCAGCTGAGCTAAAAAAATAATAAAAATGCAATGTGCAAATACTTACTTAACATTCTTTGTTAAATTATATTTCTTTTCTTGAAAGACCATGATACATCCCTATAGTTTTGTTATGCATTTTTTATATAAATTTTCTAATGAAAAACCAAAATTTTAAATGTAACTTTATGCTTAATATAATTTATACCTTCCCCACTTAGCGAGGTAGTATATAGTGATCATGGTGTCAGTTTGTCCGTTCATCCATCCATCCATTCATCCATTTATTATTCCGTCCGCCATATGAGTACACACTTTGTGGCAACAACTCCTCTTAAATACTTGTTGAAATTCAATGAAACTTTCACAGCATGTCCAGTGCAAATTGCCATTGTGCACCAGCTAGTTAAAAATTTAATTTGACTTGATTTTTTTTCAGGGGGGGTGATTTTTTCTACTTTTCTCCATATATGGGTACAACACTTTGTGGCAACAACTCCTCCTAGACTATGATAATTTCACAGAATGTTCAGTGCATATGACCATTGTGCACAAGCTATTCAAAAATTGGATTTTACTTGATTTTTTTTGTTGATTTTATTTACTGTCTGCCATTGGGGGTACACAATTTGTGGCAACAACTCCTTCTAGACCACAAGGTGAAATTCAATGAAACTTTCACAGAATGTATAGTGCATATTGCCATTGTGCACTAGCTATTTAAAATTTTGATTTTTTTTTGTTTTTTTTTTGTTGATCTTTTTACTGTCTGCCATAGAGGTGCATACTTTGTGGTAACAACTCATCCTACACAACTTGGTGAAATTCTATGATGCTTTCACAGAATGTTCAGTGCATATAACCATTGTGCACCAGCTATTACAAAATTTGATTTGACTCATTTTTTTTTTATTTTATCTTTTTTAACTGTCGTGATAGTACACACTTTGTGGCAACAACTCCTCCTGGACCACTTGGTGAAATTCAATGAAACATTCACAGAATGTTCAGTGCAAATTGCCATTCTGCAAAAGCTATTTACAAATTTGATTTGAATTGATTTTTTTTTTGGCTGGTTATTTTTACTGTTCGCTATAGGGGTAAACACTATGTGGTGACAGCTCCTAGATGAAATTCAATGAAACTTCACAGAATGTTCAGTGCATGTGACCATTGTGCATCTTGATTTGACTTGATTTTTTTTTCTTGATTGATTTTTACTTCTGGGTCAAATTGGGGAGCAGGGGTATATATTGATGAGCTTTGCTCAGTTTTTCTAGTTTTTCATGTCTTTGCTCCAATTTTTTACTTGATAACAACATTGACAATATTATGTGATGTTGCTGCCTACAGCATCCAGAAATAATTAATTTTCATATGAGCCAATATGACATTTATTTCAGAAAGATCACTGCTATCTGTATTAGGGGGGCGTAGCCCCCATAAATACTAAGAAATGTCAAAATTTAATCATCATATTCTGTATACCGTGTTTCTATTTTTCTTCTAACTTCCGTTATGCAGTGTAGGATTAAGCGCGTGTAGCGCGCAACGGAAGGAAGTTGAATCTTCATGGAGCTCATGTAGCAAAATTTAACATAAATGGAGAATTACGAAATTGTATTTGATACATCTGTAATAAACAGAGTTATAAAATTTTGAAAACAAAGTAATAAAAAGGATTTTTCGTTCTCTCTTTCAAAAGTAACCGATTTCATCGGAAAGGCGCTCGGGCAACGAGATCTTGTTTTCCATAGCAACCATAGTAATTTCAGCATCATAGACGGCGCGATGTTCACATGTTTACGTGTTCACGCAAACTGGTACTTTTATTCCTAGATAATTCAATATTGATAAGCAAATTGCGTAAGTTTTTTTGCAGGAAATAACAAAGGTAGATCTTCTGAAAATAACGTTTTTCACGTTTTCATCACTTCGGATTTCAGATGACAAAATCTCAAGAAATTCCCTCATTCAGGAAGGCAATAAATCCTTATCCTTATCAATTAGTGCATTGATAAATGACCTACCAGAGCTCAAATGTATTTCCACAAGTAAAATTTACCTGTACATTCCTTTTTAAGGCACGGATCATTTGATTTTTAGGGGGGGGGGTATTTTTCTAGAAAAATATTTCTGGCCCCAATTTTTCCCTCAAAAATTATCTGACCTGCATTTGGGTTGAAAAAAATAATCTGGCCCTGATCTGGTCCAATAGAAAAAAAGCGTGACTCGACAAAATTTTCTAGCATAGTAGGAAAGAAATAATCTGGCTAAACAGAGCAGGCGAAAACAATTCCAGGCTCGGGTAAAAATACCAGGCCCCCGGAAAATCAAATGGTCTGTGCCTAAAATGGAATTTGTTTAAATAAAATCCACAGAATAATTCTTGGAATAGTGATTACTTTATTGATACAATTTAAATAGGAATTAAAATATTTCACGTTATACTAATATACCGTCCAGTAACCTGTTTTGACGCGGACCAGAAATGACACATCAAGTTTCATTTGTGACGTAAATTTTTTGTCATGTTAGTTATGACGTCATTTTGATTTTATTTCCATTGATATCTTACTGCTAATAGATTGCAAAAGTTAAATGATCTCTAAAGTCCGCCTAAATAGCAGATATATGACTGTAATAAATTTCATTAAAAAATACGGTTTTCTTAACACCAAGAAGGAAAAAAGATAAATCCATAAAACATTCAGTAAATATATTTGAGTGTAAACAGGCAAACCAAATTGACTCTTTTTCGGAATTCAAAAACTTTTCATCGAAACTCGTCAAGTATGTGAGAAAATTTTAATCCAGAAGTTGAGTCTTATATATTTTTTTCAAGAAACATGCAAGTTTCTGCGTCATTTTTTTTTCTTTACGCGTAAAGTCTTCTGTACCTTAAGTGGTAAAAGATATTATTTGAACAATTGTATTATATTTCTGAACAGTACCAGCACGAATCGCATCAAAGCAATGAAAACATAATTTTCCTTGAAGACTCCAACCCCAAGTTGAGATGTTCGATCTGACTGATTACCTACTATCAATAAATCAATATTTGGTTAAGTTGGGGGAAAATGGCATTATGATTGATAGTTTTCAAACAGAAAAACCTTTACCACGACCTAAAATATTTGTATTCAATTATAGCCATTGGTTATCAGATTTTAGAAGGATCTATATATGTTTATTAAATTTGTAAGTGATAATAAGTTTTTACGGGGTTTCCAAAGTGTGTCATTGAGGTCCCTTTGGTGGCGGTGATCAGGATTTGGTATAATCCATAAATAAGAAAATCCAAATGATTTTAAATTGACAAATGGTTTGATGACCAAACACCATCATACATTATTAATTATGGGCTCATGGATATGAATGATGCTTCATCATACACTTCTGATATTTTGGACACTTTTTCAGTTGTCTCGCATTCCAAGAACAGAAAAAAAATCTTACTCATGCAGAAATTTGAAAGTGCCGTTAAAATCTATAAACTCGACTTTAGTTTTGGATGCTTCTGCATCAATGACACAAAGACATTCAAAAATGTGACACAATTAATGCATACAAATCAGACAGTTGTTACACATCTACCTGTTATGTTAGTACATGTAGGCGAATTTATGCGACGTCCGGATTTTGGTCTTGTCCATTGTAAAATTGTATTTGGCGTCTTGATGTTTCCAGTGGTTGTCTAAGCCTATTTTAAATTCCTTGTTGCTGATACTACATGTTCTGTCAGGCTATTTAAAACATCATTATCAGCTACCCTATTTGTGATGGAGTACTTGTGGACTTTTAACTTACGTTTTTTTTAAATTATTATAACTTTTTTGAGTGACCTCTTGTGCTTGACCTTATTCAATTCGAACTTGAGATTCCACGTGTTGCCTGATTGTCATAAATCTAGGTTAATATTTTGAAAACCTCAATTATGTCCCCTCCAGCACTGCTATATGTTAGTGTTAGCATTTTGAGATTTCAGAATCCCTAGCCTTTGTTTGTAATTCATATTTTTAAGTGACGGGATTTGTTTGGTAGCTCGCTTTTGTACATTTTCTATTTTTAAATATCCCAATATCCCAAGACTGCTGCAGCATTCTAAAGTGTTGTCTCACAAGGGCTTGAAAAAAGGTCGCTAACTATATGATCCGCAACTATAAAAAAAAATCAGCACAAGGACCATAAGAGCTGCGGTTCCGCAGCTTAGTATGTGGTTGAGTTTAAGCAATGAGACATATCATTTATGTTAATATCAGATTATGGGTTTGGACTTAGAGAATTTTTTTTAATGTTAAAATATGGATAACAGGAAAAACCTACAATGGCTGAAATTTATAATTACATGCCACAATTTGCCAAGGAACTACACAGGAAAACCACTTATACGTAAGACAAACGTAGACAACGATAGGAAGTCGGAACAGCCGGACTTGGTACCAGCACTAGCAAAAGACAGAGGAAGGGTTAAACGGTTTATAGGTACTATCTGTCCCGTTTCCCTATAGTATAAAAACATACAAATTAAACATTTTAAAAAGCATTAGTTTTCCAGCCGCACCTCTTTTTCTAAACCATTGCAGGTATTGATTTAACATTTCGTGTGAGTATACCTCTTCGAATTTACAGATGAATTTCGTCTTGGGAACTTGGTTCTAATCCACTTATTTTGACAGGGTTATGGACCTTCCAAGAATCAGAAAACTTATGTTTTTACTTTTTTGCTGTTGTAATAAGCAAAGCCTTCTTTTAAGGATGGTCACTCCTCAAGTTTATTATATCAAGGATTTAAAATTATTATTTCTATTTATTAGAATATGGATCATACATCATTTTAAGCCAAAAATATTGATAGGTCAGTGTGGCCGTTTTTGAGATTTAAACGCCTGGAATTTTGGCGGGAAACCGAACTTCTCTAGATTTTTCATTCATTTTGCATTAAGGTAATTAACCTTTGAAATGTGATGAAGGCATATCAAGAATTTCATCAAATTTTGTCACAAGTCTATCGAAGATGTATACTATCATATTTTGAAAAAAAAAATTGGGGGTCAGTGTGTAAAATTTTCTAATGCATGATTATGTATAAAACAAGAGAATTCCGAAAGTCAGAGACATTTTCAAAAACCTTAGTAGTGACCATCCTTAAAGGCTCATCATTGTTGTATATTACTGCTACGCCCCCCCCCCCCCCCCCCCCCCTAGGTCACACCTATTTACATATTATAATAAAAGTAATACAACTGACCTCCATCATATATCGTGTTCTGGCACGGGATACATAATAACTACCCATCTTTGCATTATATTGCAGGGCAAGAGTAAACTTGGCCTCAGCTTCCTGTAATAGACAACAAAATCCTTATTCATTAGTTATGTTCATGCTGAATAAAAATGCTTATAACTAAATATCCTTTTGCTTTTCCTTAAAAAATGCTTACATCATTGTAATCCAAGTAGAATATCACATATTCAGCTAGTAGAATCTAGTGGTATATAATGTATTGAAATCATTTGATTACTCTGTTTTGCACTGGAATTGCATATGATTAACAGTCGTGTAACTCTGATGGAATAAACTGTTTTCTTCTGACAATTCAGGTGGATTATGTTTTCCCCATGATTTCAATGACATTTTTATGGGTTTCTTATTAAAAAATTTATGAATAAAAAAAAACTTTTTATTGTTTCTGAGGTACATGTACCACAGTACAATCAAAGCATGGCTAAATGGCTACCCAGAATTAATTACTTCTTGTATTCTAATAATTTTTAAGGTTAATATCCACTTATTTATACCTGTATTATGGTAACATCGGATGATTCTATTTTGTACTTTTAAAATTTGTTTGGCAGTAGATTTCAGGATTGAAAGAAGTCTCATGACATGAAGTGTTATTTACAATATATCCTGCCTTGGAGAGCTGTATCATTGTAAGAAAGGTTTCATAAATGAATTAAAGTTTCTTGGATTCAAACTTTGTAAAATGCTTGAATCAAAGACACATGACTGGTGCAACATATTACTATTTTGATATTGTGAAATACATTGTAAGTGTGGTTCCAATTCTCATGGATTTCCTGGTTTGTTATAACCAAAACATTAAGTTCCCAATAAAATGCACTTTTCCCTAAAGTGAATCTGATTATGCCAGAATTTGAAACCATGAATTTAAGTACCTTTGAAATAGTGATATTTCTGAAAACCATAAAAATATATGTCCATGAATAAAAGTACTTTCACAGTATTTGGGTTATAGTGGGGTGTTAGAAAGAAAGAAGAAAGAAATACAATAGGTGGATGTTACATTGTAAAAAAAGTACATGTGAAAACAGAAATGGTGTGGTAGGCATGACCCAGGAAATGCTACAAACTTCTCTTGTTGTTCAGGAAAAAGTTTACCTGTTTCAAAGCAATTTTTTAAAAATTTTTGTGCAAGTGAAAATTTAGAAATGAAGGTGGAATTTTCAGAGAGAAAGGTCCCCTGCTGAGACCCCTTTAACATGTTTCGATGGCATGAAAATATGAATATGAAGGGGACATGAAATAGATATAGAGTAAAATTAAGAATCAAACATAGGTAATCAACAAAGTTCGCCTCGTTATGGCACATTGTCAGAGATGCATGTATATGCAAGTTTACATGATCCTAACATGTACAGTGACTGAGATCTGAGCTCTTCAGTAAATTTGGATGTAAGTCAATCAAGCAGAAAATATAGGTCAAAGTGACCTTATTTTTCCTGGATGCTGACCTTCCATCAGAGATGCATCCATATGCAAGGTTAAATGATCCTAACATGTATAGTGACTGAGATCTGAACTCAGACATGAACTTGAATGTAAGTACCTCAAGTGGAAAATATAGGTCAAAGTGTCCTAGTTTTGCCAGGATGCTGACCTACCATCAGAGATGCATGCATACGCAAGGTTACATGATCCTATCATGTTTAGTGACTGAGATCTGAACTCGGACGTATACTTGAATGTTAGTTGTTCAAGCGGAAAATATAGGTCAAAGAGACATAATTTTGACTGGATGCTGACCTACCATCAGAGATGCATGCATATGCAAGGTTACATGATCCTACCATGTATAGTGACTGAGATCTGAACTCGGACATATACTTGAATGTTAGTCATTCAAGCAGAAAATATAGGTCATAGTGACCTAATTTTGCCACGATGCTGACCTACCATCAGAGATGCATGCATATGCAAGGTTACATGATCCTAACATATATAGTGACTGAGATCTGAACTCGGATGTTAACTTGAATGTAAGTCGTTCAAGCGGAAAATATAGGTCAAAGTGACCTAAATTTGGTAGGATGCTGACCTACCATCAGAGATGCATGCATATGCAAGGTTACATGATCCTACCATGTACATTGACTGAGATCTGAACTCAGACATATATTTGAATGTTAGTTGTTCAAGCAGAAAATATAGGTCATAGTGACCTAATTTTGACTGGATGCTGACCTACCATCAGAGATGCATGCATATGCAAGGTTATATGATCCTACCATATATAGTGACTGAGATCTGAACTCTGACGTAAACTTGAATCGGAAAATATAGGTCAAAGTGACCTAATTTTGCCTGGATGCTTATGTTCCATCAGAGATGCATGCATATACAAGGTTACTTGATCCTACCATGTATAGTGACTGAGATCTGAACTCAGACGTAAACTTGAATGTAAGTAATTCAAGTGGAAAATATAGGTCAAAGAGACCTAATTTTCTTGGAGGCTGTGAGATAGCCCAAGATGCATCTGATGATCCTAGCCTTCATAGTTACCAAGATATATGCCTATATGCAGACGTGGACGTAGATGCAGACTTGCATGTAGACGCGGATGCCGGGGGTACTCCAATAGTCCTCCTCAACTTCGTTGAGGCGAACTAAAAATAATAAAATCCAGTTTGCAAAAAGCAGATTTCCATCTTAAAGAAGAGAAAAAACTAAAATGCTGAGCAAGATATTGAGGGCTGTTCCATTTGTATTGAAGTGGGAAGGGGGAAGACAGATTTATTGTTTTTCTCTAGGTAGGGAGTTAAAATCCATTTGATGTAGGTGTTTGAAGAATTTTTAATACATTGGTGGGGCGGGGGTCTTGAATAAAGTGTGTCCCTGACACCCCCACCCCCCCACAAACACACACACATAAATTTTAAACAGCATGTTTACTTACTGGGTAATTTTTGTCCTGGTAGGCAGCAGTGGCATATTCATTATAGATCACAGACATTCTATTTTTAACATTATTATACTTACTGGGTAATTTTTGTCTTGGTAGGCAGCAGTGGCATATTCATTATATATTACAGACATTCTATTTTTAACATTATTATCATTTCCATCCAAGTCTAAAGCTTGGTGATAATCTTGTAAGGCAAAGTTATAATCACCCTGTCTGAAGAAACAATCTGAAAAGAAACATAGAAGAAATTTTTTTTTATAAGTAAGTTGATTCAATTTACAAATATGGCAGATTTAATTAGGTTGCTTGCAAAATAATTGTTTAATTACTGAAATGCTTCCTTGATTTAACACACTGATTTTTTGTAGACCTTTGTACAAAATCTAGGTCAATCTTTTTTGGAGAAATTCAACAAATAGTAATGGTGTATTACATGATACCCTCCAGGTTTCACAAATTTTCAAAGTTTCAAGGTGCATAACTCCAGTTATATACCAAGTTTGAAGAGTATATGTTATTTCATTCAAGTTATCAGTCAAAACCTTAGGGGGACGGATGAACAGATGAATGGACAGACACACGTCTGAGGGTATCACAAAATTCCTCACCCCTATGTGTGTGGCGTATAAAAAAGCATGTGACTAAAAGATCAGATGATAACTTTGTGTGAAGTCTTTCCCAAAAATGTCAAAAACCAATATTTATTAAAACTCATTACATATTAAAAGATTCCTTTGTTCATTTCATCAATTAATAAACAGTTCATTGTGATGTTAATTAATATTGTTCAAATGACTGCAAGCATAAATGTTAAAATATGAGCAGATAATCCATTTGCATTAGCTCCCTCATGCTGTTATCCACCATTATCAGTTGTACTTCCAGTTTTAGTGTTTTATCAAAAAGATCATCAAAACAGTGCAGCAGTCTATTTATTGGATAGAGTGACAGTCTATAGTTGCTTCATCCCTGTGGTTGCTGAATACAGTTAAAATATATTGAAAATATCATTGGGAGGAAATTTAAATGGATGGATAAGACGCGAGGTTGCTTTAAATACAGTGGGTCCTTGAGACAGGTTTGAATGTAATTTTTATCACTGAATTTAGCAGAGAATTCAAGATTTAATGTTGACGTAATAATACATACAACATACCTCCCCTATTGATATACAATCCCTTTTCTCGCTTCTCTCCCTTTATTGCTTTATTCAATAAAATAATTGCTTCATCATAAAATCCTTTAGTAAAGCACTCTACGGCAAAGTCATTGTAAGTCAATAATAATTGTCTTTGTGATTCTATGTATACAGGACTCTCCTCGTTATGATCACATTTGTCTAATGCTAATAAAAAGTCATCAATGGCAGCATTAAAATCTCCAAGTCTTCTATGTAATGTACCCCTAAAAATAAACATAATATATTGTAATAAGGCTAAATAAAAAAGAGTATAGCTTCTCAAGCCCTGTCGCATCCCCACATTTCTGCTTTTTTACCTCCCAAAAATCCGGATTTTTTCATGTCCGTCCGGCATCAGATTCCAGTAACAAACATAGAAAGCAGCCACAGCCTGCTAAGCTCACCTCGTTGCACAGCATTGTCACATGTTGCACATGTCAGTAAACAGGAATGGACTATAATCATTTTTTTAACAGATTCAGTCATGCATAAATTGTAGTTTACAGTCTGCATCCGAAGCATTCATTGTTGTTGTAATCCCAAATTGCATCATACATACCGATATGGTTGCTAAAGGACATGTCAGTAAGCGGGAATGAACTTTAACCATTCTACCTAACCAAGTCGCTCATGTGTAAAATGTAGGTCAGAGACAGCATCCGAAGCATGAATTGTTGTTGTCATCCCGTGCATCATACATACCAATATGGTTGATGTGGGCCATGCCAGTAAGCGGGAATGGACTTTAACCATTCTACCTAACCAAGTCGCTCATGCGTAAAATGTAGGTCAGAGACAGCATCCGAAGCATGCATTCCAGTCGTCATCCCAAAGTGCATCATGGACCTTAACCATTCTTCCTAACCGGACGCGGACGCCGACGCCGACGCGGACACTAGGGGTATCACATAAGCCCCCCTCACTTCGTGAGGTGAGCTAAAAATTGGCGGGAAGGTGAAAAACGTGGTTCAAACAGCTTTTTATTGACACTGATCAATGTAAAATTGGCTACTGATGAAAACAACAAAGATTTTCTTGCAATATTTCTTGATCCAGGAATGTTTTAAAGAGGATGAATATGTGAAAAAAATGAAAAGCTTCCACCCTGCCACGATCCTTTTTGAAAAAAGTGCCTGAGAATCTAATGATTATTTTTATGTTGCCTAAGTTAAACATGTAATACAGTTAGCATACTTTATAAGTGGTTATTTTCGCAGGTTGTAAATTTAAGGATGTCATTTGAAAACCTTTATCTTATTTTCCTGAGACTGAAATATTCAGGATTCCTTCTTATTTACTGCATAAAGTCTCTTAAAAATAATATTTCGTGGTATCTTATTTTTTGCGACATCAGATTTTCAGCGAAAATAACGAGAATTAAATCCTCACAAAAATAGGCACTTATACAGAATAACACCAGTTAAGTACAATCAATCTCATTTGGAGATGTAAAAACATACTTTATACACTAATAAGCCAATATCAACATGATTGACATTTTTTCTAACTTGGTAAGTACTTCAAGGTTATATATTTTTTTCAGTGAAATAAAAGTGATAATTAACTTTGAAAGTATTTTACATACTTTCAGTCTAGGATAAAATGTCACAATAGACGTTGTCACATTGTTTCTAGGTAAAATGTCTCGTTGATTAACATCAAAAACATAGCTCATGCAATATGAATCTTAAATAAAGGTAGTACAGGGATTTAAAACTGTGCATCATTCTTGCGCATCTGACAGAAAATGGAATTTACTAGGTGAATATTTGCTCAAATATGCCCATTTTTTTTGGGGTAACAATGCAGAATATCTAACCTTTTCAGCAAACTCCTGTTCTATTTCGGGGAGATAATTTGTCTAGAAATAATAAGAAAAAGTCATTTTTTTTTGGCCATTTATTCAAAAATTAGTTCCATGACCCCAAATATTTTTAATGCAAATAGAAGGAAAGTCCATTAACTAGTAAATCAACAATTTTTTTTTTAAATGTACCGGATGTAACAAAAATTTTTAAAAATTTGCTAGAATTCACTAATTTTCCTTATTATTTAAACCAAAAATAGCTGAATTTCAGATGACAGACTTCATGCTGATATGGCCAGTGACCCCCATTTTTTATTCTTTTTCTGTATGCACTAATAACAAAGCCTAAGTCATGAAAATAACTGAAAATTCTATCTGACAACTTTGAAACCCCCATACAAACTTTAAAGCCACTAAAAATCAGAGAAGAAGATGTATATTATAAAAACAATAACTTAAATCTTAGATTCTGATTATCGAAAATATTCAACTCATGATCGAAAAATACATTAATTTACTAATACATTGCAAACATTCATGAATTACTGCTTTATTTGATCAATCGTTGAATATTTCCCGATAATGAGAATCTTGGATTAGTTACAGTATAAATAACACAATGGAGGGGGAGGTTTGTGGGTGCCATAAAACAGTCTGCTCCATTAGGAACTAGTCCGATGCCTGAGACTAGTAAATTTGAATTCGGACTAGTAAATTTTTTCAACCACTAGTCCGACCGGACTGGCAAGAATTTTTTGTTGCAGAAATTTTATAATGCATTTTCTCCACAACATGCTGAATCTACATTGTCTCTCACTGCGGTAAAATTAATTATTCTTTTTTTTTCCGGATTAGTAAAATGGGATTGGGACTAGTAAATCTTCATCTCAACTAGCCCGAAGGACTAGTAATGAAAAAAGTTTTTGGCACAGACTGTAAAACCAGTTAAACCACCATGTTTTCTAGAATGCCTGCATATACCAAGTCAGGACTGTTACATTTTTTCTAGTTGTTTTGTACCTACTATGGATTTTTTAATTTTTGATTTCAGCTGCTTACAATTCTGTGTAGTAATTTTGTCATTACCCCCCATACCTTAATACATTTGTACATACCTAAGAACATGAAAATCTGCAACTGCTGGATCTGTTTCTATGGCAACAGACACTTTCTGTAAAGCTTCTCTGTGTTTTCCTAGTAGATTGAGTTGCATGGCATGTTGTTTATTTTCTTGAGCTCGTCTTTCTAATTTGTTCATCATGGCTTTGGCTTCAGGATGATCCTTGTTTATTTCAATAGCATCTTTAACATCGTAGTAACACAATGTTGTCTGAAAAAATGAATTATTATGTTTTTAAAAATGTTGAACAAAAAAATTCTCATTATGTGCAGGCAATTTTAATTTCTGAAGCATTTGACAAGAAATCAAATTAAATTACATGAACATGTAAATATATCAATGATTTCCAGACACTGTAATAAAAGGGAGATAAATGATTTTCTGTATACATGTATCTTATTTTCTTACAGAATTTCAGTCATTATATACAACAACAAATTCCTGATCTGGTTTAACATTTTTTAGTGGGCGTTACAAACTTTAAGTTGCCCTAATTTTTTTTTAACATTTTCTGAGGCTTTTTCTTCATACCAAGGTATCAAGTACAAGTATGCTTATTCATGTACTGCAGTATGTAAACCAATGTACATTAGAAAACATGGATGTACAATTTCACAAATCAAATGGGGCACGCACGTTTATTTGAAAAATATGTATCATTTAATTTCATGTTTTTCTGTCGAAATGAATTGTTTACATCAAAAGTGAAAGTAAAGTAGTAAACAAAGTGTGTTGCACTATTTTATTGGTTGCTTTTGATCACTGTATCCAATCACTGGAACCCTCTCCAATTGTGAAGTATATATTGTGGAATGTGAATGTACCCTTAAAAAATAACCTGTACCCCTAAATTTGAGGGTCATGGGGTACATGCATGCCCAATTGCATAAAGTAGTGGGCAAAACTGGGCATGCTGTAATACACACCTATACTTGATATTCTAATTTTTTTTTTTTTCAGAAAATACCTTTTACAGCAAATTTAGCATTTGTATACATATACAGTAGAACTACGATGGTTCTAACTGCAATAACTCGAACACCATGGATGCCTTGATCCCTTTTTGTGGTCCATTTGTTCAAGTTTTAACATACTTTGACCTCGATATATCAAACACCCTGCTGGCTCGAATTGTTTTCAACAGCCCAATGAGTGTTCAAACCATAGAAGGTCAACTGTATATATTCAAAAAATAAAGCATGGCTGCTTTGTTCTATTGTCACTTTAAAGCCGGCTTGAGTTGTTTTTGCCAATATTTTATACAAATTAAGCTCCAGCTACAGATAAAATATGAAATACCAATGAAAGCCTGTGTTAAAACATTTGGTTGAAAAACTGAAAAGATTAGATGTTTACTTCCTATTTAATTTTAGGGTCATCATTTTGACAGAAATTCCTCTTTTCTATGTAATCTCGTTTTCGACTTTCCAAACAACCCTGCTTACAAACCAGATGTAATAATTTTCATAATGATGTCATTATAATGAATAAAATGCCATTATTAAATAGAGCAAAATGACATCTCTCTATTAATCATAAAAAAAATTAATTATGTCCTACGTAGAGAACCAGAATTGAATATTTTGATGACAAATACTGTAATTGTACTTATTTTTGCGGTATACTTATTTTCACGAATTTCGCGGTCGGCAACTTTCCGCAAAAATAAGTACCCGCGAATGTAATAATTTAACATTAAAGTTATAAGGAAAGCACTCACTTCCGTGAAATTAAATACACGCAAACTTGGCTAGAGAGGAATATTCGTGAAAATATGCATCCGCTAATATAAGTACAATTACAGTAAACAATTAAAAGTTGATGTAATCAAATGTGATGTGTGCATGTGCAAAAAGATATTATTGTTATTCTAAATCTAAAATAGATTTATAAATATAGCAAATACTAGCAGCCATATGAGAATTCTATGTTCTAAATATATTTCATATTATTATATCTATGCCAAATTGCTATTTATAATATACTTACATTTCTAAACATTTCATGAAGTCTTGCTCTCATGACATATAAATCTGGATTGTCATTCTCTGACTCTAATCTTTTATTGACTAGTGCTAAACATTCACCATGTCTGTGTAAGGCTGCCAGGCATGTCATGCTGAAAGAAACAACATGTATATAATGCATTAAAATGAATAGTTCAGCAATTTACATCTGTAGTGTCTTCAAAAATGATAATGAGAGCTACAGTGAGCATTGCCACCTGTTCTGTGCAGAATACAAATTTAAATATCATATAAGAAGACACTACATGTGTGTTGTTTTTATACTTGTAATTTTGTGTGATTCATTGCTTATGCACATTCTCAAAAGAACAAGTGTAAAGGTTCATATATATCATCTAAGTAATGATATCAAATAATATTGAAAAAAGACTGGACAGGTAACATGACTGACAGACGGACCAAAAATGAATCTACAGATGGTACATGTACTTAAAACATTAGTCCCCTTTAGATATCTACAAATGTATGCCAGTAATGACTATGAGAAGAAAAGCTCTACCTTCTAATGTGATAACCAACATTATCTGGTGCCATCTCTGCTGCCCTAGCAAATGATTCTAATGCTTCTGGGTAAAGTCTTTGATCAAATAACGTTTGTCCTTGGAAATAAAACAAAAAAGCTAGTCTTTTATAAAAATCATCATTGTCAGGCTCCATAAGACACACTCGTTTATAATTCAAAATGGCTGACTGATAATCACAAAGTTGAATATAAGCCTCAGCTCTCTCTACATAGTAAATATACAACTCTCTAAGTGAAAGAGCTTTGTTGATGCTATTTATAGTTCCATTGAAGTCTCCTTTCTCTTTCAATTCCATTGCCTTTGTGAAACTGAAAAATAACAAAAATAATGTTAATATTCACCAGATTTTCAACATTTTATCTATATACCGGTACCTTCCATATAACTGTTTGAGTTATGTACCTTCAATCTTGTTCAATTTTATTTCCATCATCTGGGACCATGCCATATTCAAGGAATTTTTGTAAAGGTTATCTCCCATTTCAGCAAGTATAGACCCTTTCACGATAACTGCGGTCCTGCGATTTTGAGTGGAAAATAAGAACAGTTCCCGCAAAAATAACGTCGTAGGACAATTAATCAAGACGTCACATATATTATGACATTGCAATTTACCCACTCAAAGGCATATGAGCGCATGTGCAAAATTTAGGACCGCAGTTATCATGAAAGGGTCCATTAAGACACACCTATAGGGGGTTGATTTATCTTTTTCCTTTTTTGAAAAATAATTAAAAAAAAAGGAAAACTAGAGAATGTGTCTATAAGACACGGATGCCCCGCAATAGGCATTATTAGTAGATAAATGAACTTAAGACCAATTTAACCAAAGTCCCTCATGGAACCTTATAAGTGGGGAACTGTGAAGTGCTTTTAAAGGGGATTATAATGATGAAACATTATAAGGATATTATGCATAGTTTGTAAAACAGGATAAATGATAGGTCACTGATGCATGCAATGTAGGTCATAAAATGAAATGTACAAGGACAACTATTTGTTGGGGTTTAGGGGAATACTCATAAGGGTGAGCATGAATGTTATGAGGCAATATTATGAAGATATGTAAAATTGCTGAGCAATAGACCGAAACACAAAACTGAAATGAAGTCACTCAAGTGTGAAGCTAATTGTTGATGCTTTATGTAGTACTCATTAAGATGAATATCATAATTCTATAGCATAAAGATATCAAGTATAGTTAATGAAAAATGGATCTAACAGCAAAATTAAACCAAAGTCACTCAACCATGAAATGTAGGTCATGGACATATAATTGTTGCTGCTTTGGGTAGTACTCATAAAGGTGAATGCTATGAAGAAATATCAAACAGATACCATGTATAGTTGTTGAGAAATGGACCTAAACGCAAAATTTAACCAAAGTCACTCAACCATGAAATGTATGTCATGAACACTTAATTGTTGGTGCTTTGGGTAGATTTCATAAAGGTGAATATTATGAGGCAATATTATAAAGTTAACTTGTATAGTTGTTGAGAAATGTACCTTAACGCAAAATTTAACCAAAGTCACTCAAGTGTGAAATGTAGGTCATGGACACCTAATTGTAAGTGCTTTGAGTAGTACTCACTAAGATGAATGTAAGAATGCAACATCATAATGGTATCATGTATAGTTGATGAGACATGGACCTAAACGCAAAATTTAACCAA
>MJUU01011332.1:61370-74502 GCA_002080025.1 Modiolus philippinarum
ATCTCCAGATCTACTGAAAGAAACCTTTGTTTAGAGGAACAATTGAGTTTTCTACATGATGTCACATTAAATAACCACTGTTAAGCATCCTATAATTGTGTAAAGTTTCAGGTTCTCCATGGAGTAAAAGGTTCCCTGTCTTCTTTACCAAGAGAAAGCCGGCCTTTTTCAACATAAAGTTGACAACTGAAACACAACTGAAAACAACAACCAATTGTACAACATGTACAAAAAACCAGGTTTTCCGATTGAAAAACATGACCAACATTTTCTTGGAAGAATTAATTATCAGTTTGGAAACCAAAACAGAAAATTGAGGCAGTCAATTCTGAAAAGCTGTAGGGATTTTAAATTAATGGAATTTACCCAACATATTTTGTCCCATCACCATGATCACTACTGCACTGTAATGGGGCCTCAATTGGGGTCCCTTTCCCGGAATCCTGTACAATATTTCTAACACTCTCCCCTTTCACAGGCGGGGAAACGTTTAACAAAAACTCTTAAAAGAGGCCATTTGTTCCTGTTTTATGGGCTCAATTTTAAGCAGCTTCCACTTCACATCCCATTTTCATGTGTACTTTAATCAGATAATCCCGTTCCTGCTTGCTTAAAATGGCCAATCCCTCTTCCCTCTTATACACAACCACTATAATGGTAAGTGAGGTCATGATACCATGTAAAATGCACATGAACAATTCTGTACATTCATGAACTGGCATATATTTTCATGCAGACAATTAGACAGTGTAGAGTAGCAGCAACACAAATTAAATTAGGATGGAGTTGAATTAATCCATATTCCTGATCTATATTGAGTTGTCGTGTATGTCACTGGCATTGCACCGATATAAATGCAACTTGCTGTATGCAGGCATCATGCTCTTCATTGTATATGTTGTACTGATCAGTTTATAATTGTTCCTTTTTTTATTTTATCTTTACTTCTTTTATGTCGACATGTATGTCGGTTTTAAAACTCATAAAAGTTAATGTTTTTGTTATTAACATGCAAAAATCTAAATATATCTTTTTGATTTTGACTTCAAGATACAGGAGTAGCATAAAGTGAACCAACACTTGAGATGAATATCGTATGGTAGGGTAGTAATGGATGGATACCGAAGTATTCACTAGTCGTCTAACATGCTAACATAAAATGTGGATCCACAAAGGCGACATCATTTTCATTATGACATCACCTTTTAAACATTAACAACATTTAACCACATTTTCCATACTTCAGACGTCTTTTTCATTATGTTAACTGTCCTGAAGACGCCCTTATAAACGGGGCGAAACATGTCGACGAAATAAAAACACAAATCTGCAGCGGTACAATGCATATTGTAGTCTTTTGGATCCACATTTCAAGATACTTGTATGAAGGAGAGGATTTGTATAGGCATTGTCTGTTGGCCAATCCATGTGTTTAGGACAATATCCTCGTGTATCCTAAAGTTGAGACCCCAAGACTATTTTGTCTCAAACAATTCTAAATTAATTTAACAATCCTGTAAATTACAATATAATTATTTAAAAAAAAAAACGTAAAACAAGTGATTGCTACAACATTACAATATTAGTTAAAACTTCTGACACCTCTTATAGGGCCAAAAATTCAATTAATGGCATTGAACAGAAGTTAATGTTTTGCTCGATGAGTTTAAAAACCTACACATGTTTATTGCAGTTTGCACACAGCTGCCATATTGTTGATGAAAATCGCCATGGTAGTTGGGAAGAAAGAAAAGTGCAAATAAAAGACATTTTTTGATTGGACAAAAGAATTCGATAAACCAATGAAAACAATCGATACATTTCTATCTTGGAATCCACTGTAAACTATCATGGCGGAAAAAAATTGAGATCATTAATTTGTTTTGTTATTCTTCCCGTTATACTTTTACTTGTCCGAGAATGACACCATAGTAAATGGATTATCAACACGATTTAATCTTCAGCAACGAATTCGACGATGTGTTGGATGACAACAGAAGAGACAATTCTACAGTAAATAAGCACAAGATCATTATCTTATTTGTACCCAAATACCATGCAAATTATGCACAGTAGCACGTGTATTGCTGACAATGTTTCACTCTATTCACTGATCTGGCATGACATCACAAAGCTGAATGAATCCGTGCGATCATTCGGTTTTAATCTTATACCTTATAATCTTATATCTTTGGCATAACCAAGGTACTCTTTCAAAAAGAAAACTGTTATTCTCCATTTTAAATAAGTTAAAAGAAAAGTATTTTTGTTTTTAGAAACATTCAATATTTGATGACAGTAAGACTTTAAATGGTCCTAAATTAAGAACCTACAGAGAATTCAGAGAGAATAATAAACTTGAAAACTATTTAACTCTAAATATTGATAAGTATGCAATTAAAAAATTTTATAAAAATTAGAATAAGTGACAGTAACTTATTAGCTATAGAAAAAGGTCGACATCATGGGTTAACAATTAATGAAAGATTATGTCATCTGTGCAAAACAGACACTGAAGATGAATTTCACTTTTTAATTTCATATCCAAAATTGAATAAATTAAGAACTAAACTGTTCTGCAAAATTGCTGAAATAACCCCAGATTTTCAAGTTATGAACGACAAAGAAAAGTTCAAGTTTATGCTCTCCACTGAAGAAGTTGATATTCTTAAAGTAATAGTGGAAGGCCTAAATGAAATGTATTGTGAAAGAGACACATTTCCTAAAATTTAATTACATATATATGATCCTTCTTAGTGTGACTTCGTTGTCTGGTACCACCTTACTCACCATTACATTATACAATCTGATGTATTATTATGTATGAAATGTTTTAACTGACATATTTAAGCAGTTTTTTTTCCATAAATAGTGTTGGACATTTACAGGACTATGTTTTATGTAATAATAAGTTTTTTCCATACCTGTCAACTCACCCAATTTCTGCGGGTCAGACCCGATATTTTCACTTGTCACCCGATGAGATGTAGTAACCCGATCAGGTTGTCAAATAACCCGAGAATCGAAGTCGTCACCCGTGTTCACCCGGATTTGATTTCCGGTAACATTTTGTGTATTAATGTTCATATTTACATTTCCGGTTGTGTTTTTTTACTCGATCGGTTTGGAATACTGTCTCCTATTGTTATAATTAAGCCGTTGTGGAGTTTGATGGGCCGTTTTTAAGATAACTACACACATTGAGTGTACTGGGAATGTCTTCAACTCAATGGAAAAGACCGATATCTGGACCAGCAATGTCGTCAACAACCCCACAAAACTGAAAAGCTTTACAAGTGTTTGCGGTGGAAATAAAAGTTAGGGGCGTTGGGTAAAATCAAGCGACCTGGTGATTAGCAAATCAGATAGTGAACTTTTCTGATAGTTACAATGATCAACAACGATTTTACTTTTAGGTTAGAATTGAGAATTGACACATTATGCCCAGTTCCCGGGCCCAGTTTTGGTCCAAGTAAAAATCTTAATCAGAAAAGGTAAAACAAAGCCAAAGGTATTCAATAGACAAAAAAAATTATCATGTCTGTTGTTTATAAGTAGGTAGTAACTGAGTATTAAAGTATGTAAATAAATTGCTTGATAAGTACACATGTAAATAATCAGGTTGAAAAAAGTCTGTCGTGCATTTATAATAGAATAATTGGGATGAAAAAAGTTCGTCACACGTTATGACCAGATTTTTTATCATCCAATGCAGGTCATGACCAGATTTTGGGTCATTGGAGGTTGACAGGTATGTTTTTCTTGTTTGTGATGTTTTTTATGTTTTGGTATCAATCCTACATGTATGTATATTGGATTTTAAACCAAATAAATTCTGTTCTGTTCTATTCTGTTCTATACCCCAATATAGTCTGTGACACGATTAATGTTTACAGACATAATCTATGTAAAAAATTGATATTTTAAATTGCAATATATTCGTTGTTATGATAACTATGATCTTGAAATTCGGATATGGTGTTTACTAGTATATCAATGTTCCAAATGCAGATTCCTAGTTTCATTCAAATATCTTGAAAAATGAATGAATAAATCAAAGTTGAAGTTACTTAGATACACTGTATACCTTTTCACGGCCTCCACAGGTAAAGTGCCTGGATTTCTGGATAAGAGAATTCACAATTATGTGCTCTTTTGTGCAATGCCAAATACGGTATGTGGACAAAAGTCTTTCCCTTTTTGAAAATTTCATATGCATTTTGTGTAAGTGGGCCATGTTTAAAAATTCTGCAGAAATCATTTATTGTCCGATTTTCATAAAATGTTTACAGTTTACAGTTACACTTTGATCATTGATGTCATAATTTCATTTGAAAAACAATGTACACATAATCTACAAATGTCCTACAATAACCAATGATCGGATGTAAATAAGAGCATAGACTTATTATACAGTTCAAACAGAGGCATTCAGTTAAAAATCACTCTGGTCCGACAATTTTCACCCTTGTCACCCCGGAATTCACAAGCATTGTCGGTGTTTGCCCGGCAAAATTGTCGGTAAAATTTCACCCCAAAAATCGTCGGTAATTTTCTTTGATGTTGGGTCAATTAATAAATGCCGGTAAAAGTCGGACTTTCACCAGAATTGTCGAAATTTTAGTGTCCTATTTGTCTCTTCAAAAATAAAATTCAAGTTTTAGGCTAATATCAAGAGGAAAAAATAAACTCAATGTCAACCGGGTTTCGTGTGACTTCCCTTTCAAAAATCGTATTTCCGAATGTATTAATAAATGCCACGAATCAAAAAGATAATTGGATGGCTTCGATGAAACATATACCTATGTAATAATATCTCCTCAATTTCCATTTGACCGAGAATAGTGGGTTAAAACACGTCAAATTTCAAAACGTAAGCCTCTGTAGATTCTCATACTGACATGCTAGAATGTTAGGGTTGCACGAAATTGAAGCATGGAATTTCTGTTTTTATGACCAATCAAAATACAGTTTAGTGGATTCCCCTTAAAAATAGACTCCCATGTATTGTTTGTGACAAAAATAGGAGCCAAAGACATGGTCTCTTCCAAAATTCGCCGAGGCATTTCGATTATTATCTGAGCAAAAAGGAACTTTTATACTATTGGAAAGCTCTTTCGCATAAAACACATATATGAAGATGTAAGGATAAAAAATGAGAAAAGTTATCTACTCAGTAAAGAATTTCACTGTCTGTAGAGCGTTACATCGTGTAAAAAATAATAAATGCTTTTATGGAATGTTTTAAGTAATTCTTGGAACCTGAATATTCACTGAAATATTCCCTGCAAGGATTTGTGAATACAGTAGTCCCCCTCTTATAAGGCCACCTTATTTGCAGCATAAAGTTGGCCTTATAAGAGGGGTGGCCTTTGGTGAGGGGATTGAAATTTTGTGGGAACATTTTTATAGAGATGCATGATCAAGCTAGGTAGTCCACCACAATGTATGTAAGGCAAGCCTACATTGTGTTAACATTTTAGTTTAATGTTTCACAGGAGTGAATAATTATTCTTCATTGTTACATATAGAATTGCATTATATATATATTCCTTGTCAGACAATGTCCATGATTTATTTTTTGTTATCTATATTTTATTTATTCTATTTTATTAATTATTATAAGTAATTGTAAAATCATCAACACAGTTTATGTATTTGTAAATTGGTTATTAACATTATCAGTATTTTCAAATTTATCAAAATGCTAATTAAAATCACATACTGCACTTTAGTTTTACAGAGCCCTTAATTATTTCTGTTTATTCATTGTTTTTTGTTTACCTGTGCTTGCAAATATATCATAAAGTTGATTAATTCTTTAAAATTAAAATGATTCACAAAAAGTCATTAAATTATATAATGAGTTTCCTTTGTTAATTCCCTTAAGTGAGTGACAGGTAACCTGTGATGTGCTTGTAATGTTAATTAACATTTAATTGTTAAAACAACACACAAGCTGAGATGTCAAAAATGAGGAGATAATCTGTTTGGATTATCTCCCTTACGCTATTATCTCCCTTACCGGAAGCACTTCCTGTTCAATTGTTTACATGATTTGGCCTTTGAAAAGGGGGAATTTGGACAATTTAGGGACAGAATATGTGGCCGCTGGTCGCGTCAGAGGGGTGGCCGTCGGCGAGGGGTCAATTTGCATTGAAATCAGTTAATGCATGAGGTTTTTGGCCTTAAATAAGGGGTGGCCTTTGGTGAGGGGGGCCTCTCAAGAGGGGGACTACTGTATTGATTTTCTCTGAAGCTATTTTGCGTTTGATTTTTATTTATTTTTATTCAAAGTTATTAATAGCTTGCTATTTATAGGTCGTCACTCACAAAGATTTACCTTGACCTAACAAAACCAAATAACGCAATTTTAAGGCTAATATTCGTGTAAAATATTTAATAAGTAACAAATTATTTTATATAATATTATCTATTAACAACTTTGAGTTCTGACAGTCACATGTTCATACGAATTATACATGTATAAGTTATTTTCTGCCATACGCATAATATTTTTTAAAAAATATCCTCTTGATCTTCCGACTATTTGAAATATGAAAAGCATGCTTTTTCAAAATAATAAACTTCACTAAGAGATGATTACTTCGTATCCACAAGTAGATAAATATTGCCAAGTACAATTAACAACAGCAGGTGAGTTAATCTTCTGTTGATTAGTTTCTCGGACATCCGTGAATGTCGGTGAATGTCAGGTTTGTTGTCGGACATTCACCCTGTTTCACCCACAATTCACTGACGTCAGATTCGAGTGATTTGTAACTGAATGCCTCTGTTTGTACTGTACATAGATAGTGCACTCCCTAAATGCCCCACAGTGCTTCCCGCGATCCCCTTTGAAGAATCAAAGGCACGGCACTGATACCGAGCATTTTTTATATCACATCATATTCGCCGACATCCTTTCTCGGATGATATCATTAATTAATAATTATCGAGGATAGTCTTATCAGTGAAAAACAAGTTTTAATTACACCTTGTTTACCTATTGTTATTTATTACATGATATAATTATCTGGAATCGTCACAAAGCACTGAATCTGTATAGAAAACAGCCGTAAAAATCGACCTAGAAATGACAAAGTTATACGAGAATAAGTCCGCAGAAAACTAGATATGGATGTTACAGGTATCTTGATTTAACCTGTAATATTGCAGTCGGCAGGTTCAATGTTTCTGCTGGTATTTCAGACTTGAGGGCCGAAAGGGGCCAAATTTAGTTATAACGAGTTCAACATTGTACTTTTTGTCAATTAAAACGGTTGAATATATAATTTTGAAACTTCGCATTGAAAGAGTCGAACCGTTAGCAGTTTTCTAATGCAAAATGTAAAATATGATAAAATATAAGAATTAGATTTTAGTTAAGAAATAATCAATGGGCGCCGGTGGTTTGTTGGAGATTTACATATGGGTGTCCATTATTTTCGTTAATATTTTACCCAGAGCGTAGGGTAGCGGAGCGAGGGGTAAAATAAACGAAAATAATGGACACCCATATGTAAATCGACTACAAACCACCGGCAAACATGAATTATTTCGATTCTAATATGACATTTCATGATCTGAGCGGACCTATAGTGTACACGGTAACGACAGCCATTACTTCAGATTTACTGAAGTTTTTGTGCACAAAACGTATTGTGACGTCGTCAATTTCAGCGTAACATGCGTAAAGACTGTTGTGAAGTCGCTCATTAGGTTATTGGAGATTTTCATGTGGCTAGTTGTCATGGTTTCCATTGTTCCCATATTAGAATTAATATTAAATCATTAATTCATTTTTCAAATGTAACACATTTTTCTAAATGAAAAATATACTTCAAAACTTTAGAAAAATTCAAAACAATGATAAATATGGAAAGTGCTGAAATGACAGACAAATGAAACCACATGAAGTCAGATATGTATTTCTCATTGAAAATTTACTGAGAATTAATCTTGGAAATTTTTTTTTTGAGGGGGACAGAGGAGGTCTCATCACAGAATCTCGACTTACTTTTTTCTAAATCCTGAAATCCTGAACTACAAAGAAACTGATGAAATCCCGATTCCCAGCGAATTTATTTCCCGAAATCCCAGATTAAATCATAAAAATCCATATTTCCAGAGCTTAAAAACCGTTTGATCCCGACATCCCGAAAACGGGCCGTCCCTTTATTGCCAGCTTAATTGATTTACTGGCAAATATAAGAATGACTAACCACTTAAAAAGGCACTATTATATTAGCAAGCTACGTTACATTTGTATCGAATTGATGGGGGTTCAGGGTGTCTTCCCATTTCATTTGATGGCAGTAAACAAGCGTATATGCTTTAAAATTGGCTCTTAAGCTAACCCACAGACTTAAGACCAAGAGACATTCTAAATACATGTGCAAACGAGAAAAAGACAATACGCGTACTAACAAACGCGTGTTAAAGACTGGAAAAAAAAATAAGATCATTAAATGATCCAATATGAGTTTATATCCCCCTTTTTAGTTTTCTAATTTTTGTTTGTTTGTTTATTTGTTAATTTTATGAATTACAAATGTAAACTACGAAAATCATGGGTGTTTGCTTCCAAATGTATGAAACTTACACTTCCGAATGTCGATCGTAGACTTTTTATCATTCTTATATTTGCCATTTATAATCAATTAACACCCCACGCGACATTAACTTTCAAGAGGGTGATAAAAAAGCGGCGAATATGATGGTCCTATTGAAGTGTCTGGAGTGCACGATCTATGTATAATAAGTCTATGATAAGAGCTTGACACACAGTTTCTTCAAAAATTAAGTTTAGGAAAAATTTTAGGTTCAGTAGTTTTCAGCTGTCATGATTAAAACATAAATTAAAATTTTGACATAACAAATTCACAATAAAACGATAGTAAACCTTAATTTAAAAAATAAAGTTGTTATTAAATCTTGACAATTTTAAAACTACTGAAACTAACATTATTTCTAAATTATTGGAAGAAACTGTCCATCAATGGTAAAAAATTTGTAAAAATTGTAAAGAAAATGAGTTTTACAGAATTTTTTAAACAGCAACGATTTAAATATAAAATTTACAGGAAATTTTGAAAAACATAATTGACTTTATTCCACATATAAAATTGAGAAGGATATATATATCTCTGATAATTTGGACACGTTGGAAATATATTGCAAGGCCTAAAATTTGTCAATTTCAGGACACTACCTTTGATGCATCAAAACACAACATAAATCTAATAATAATGGTCACAAAAGTTGTTCTGTAAATGCATATGTTGTCAAACTTCAGGAAAATATCAATTATGAGAAATTCTGTGAACTATTTTTAAGCATTTAACTCAAAATTTTGTTGCCAACATTAACGTTAACCAGAAGTGACAAAAAAAATTAATGATGTCAAGATGTTTTGATTACAAGCTTCAATCACATGTGCATGCTGTATTGAAGAAAGTACTTGCTCTAATTAAACAAAATTTACTCCAGAAATGTATAAATGAATCAGCTCTCAGAAAAGTGTAATTTTATAAAATGTATGCAAAGCTTTTTCAGTAGTTACCTCCTGAGTGAATACAATATACAGTGGAACCTCCTAAAACCGGCCTCTGTTGGGACCAAGGAAATCGGCCGGTTTTAAGAGGTTCCAGTTTTCTGAGGTTTTCTAAATCCGGTCTTTTCCATTCGAACACTTATACAGGAAGTGTAACATATGATCTGTAAGGTCAGTGTAGGCTGTGAGTTAATTATTACAGTATATTTTTCCTGCATTCTATTTAATTTCAACCAAATTTGGGGTAATCTTTTCAAATGTAGTTATTGATCAATGAGGATGGCAAGAGAGATGTGACTTGTTGAATAGATTTGGTCGATTCTATTGTCCGAGAAAAAATTTGTCCGATTTTCAGAGTTGAATTTTAGAAGAAAATATACGCTTTGGACCGATCTATATGGCCGGAATTCGAAATTCAGTGGGGCCGGTTTTCAGAGGAAATTTTAACCTAGTTATATAGGTAAAAATTCAGGACCGAAACATATCGTTCGGTTTATAGAGGGATCCGGTATTTAGAGGGTCCAGTTTTCGGGAGTTCCACTGTATATCAAATTTCAAATTGCATTATGGATGGTGTACAAGGTTTCCTATCCTTCTCAATATACATCCTTACTTCAAGGTAACAGTTAATGCATTGATTCAAAAATTATAATTCGAAAAGAGTAATTTCCCTTTTCTGTCCTCATCCTTGTTATTGCTTAACGTAAGAGCAATAATGAGAAGTATATCATGTATATTTTCAGTGGTGGATTTGGGGGGGGGGTGGTTGGCCCGGGCCCCGTCCCCTTAGGTCGGAAAATATTTAAAATTCCTAGGGGTTTTTACCAAAATTGGGTTCCGGGCCTCCCCTTTTGAAAAAAATATTGGTCGGGCCCCCCCTTAGCAGAAAGTCTGGATCTGCCACTGATTTTACCCTGTCAATATTGTACTTTCTTTAAATTAACTTTTACATGATTTCCTTTGAAAGTATGTTAAAAGAAAACAACCACAGCTTTTGTAATTTTGTTTTATCCAATTTTTTTTCAATGAAATTGCAAGAGAATCAGTCAAGTTGCTTTTAAGCTCACCTGACTAGAGGAGTTAGGTGAGCTACTGCCATCACTTGGGTCCCTTGTCTGTTGTCAGTTTGTCTCACTTAAACTTTTTCAAAAATCTTCTCCTCTGAAACCCCTGTGCCAATTTTAACCACACTTGGACTGAAAAGTTACCAGGGCATCTTGTTTCAAAATTGTATTCAATTAGTTCGAGGACCAAACAACCTGGCTGCCTTAAAGGGAAAATTCGCAAAAAAATAAAAATCCAATATTTTATTCCTCATATCTTAGTTAGCACATAAATATATGTATTATTGTTCAATTGTATCGGATAACTGTACAAGACTGAATTAATTGTGAGCAAATCCCGGTGCATCAACCGCCATATTGTCATCTTGTCAACTTAAAAAGTCACGTGATACCTAAAGACCACAAAATACCAAAACTCGATAAGCCTGTGTAAAAACAACAAGTACATAACTCTGATCTGTCCAAAAAAACATAATTTCTTTCACTAACTTCAACGATTTGTAATTATTCAATAAAGAAATGAAAATTTGCAGCTATTTATTCTTAATATATCATTAAATTGATAATATATCCAGAACTTTAACGAAGTTCCCGTGTTCACAGTTGAATAAACCGAAAACATTGTAGAAATTAGGATTCATATACAAGAAGTATATTCATAGTTATGCAGGCTTGTGCTGACCATATTGTGTATTAAGTGTTTATTGAGAAGACAGGTGTCAGACCCATCTGACCACTTCTACCTGTATAAATCACTTCACCTTACCTGGAAAAATGACGACCTCGGAGTATAATTCCCTGTTGATACCACCTGCTGTGTACACCATCAACTCCGCAAACACCTTATGCATTGAATCGGTATAGACTTATTATCCACGTGCCTATAGTCATACATACAAACAGTAGAAACTCGAGTAGAAACCTCTATCTTGTTGTTTTTTTTCTTGAAACCGATTGCAGTGATATTTACATTATACCTACATTTTTTTGTCATGCTGTATTGTCGCGCAGGAGACGACTCGTTTTATGCAGAAAATGAAATTGGTGCAAATTATTTTAAAAAAAACAAGTCTGATGTAGGCGATTTTTATTTATCGTATTTTCGTGCAAAGTATATTACTTTCTATATAAATGTAAAGTTTTAGAGCAAAATATTCTGGATCGTTGGGACACACAGATGTATAAAATCATAGAGAAAGTCATTTTCAGTAATATAACAATCTAAAAATGCATTAACTTATCATATTATAAAAGCGGTGTGTAGAAATACCGCAAAGGACTTCTTAGTGCACTAAGAACCATAAAAGTGCATTAAGGACATGTTATAGGTATGCTATGTGCACAAAGGAGGCTGAATAGGAATTATGTTATTTTGTAAATTTTGGTTAAAATTGGTGATTGAATAACTGAGATATTAGCAGTTTTGTAGGCACGCGCCAACTGTTTTACTTAATCACATGATGATTGACAATTGATTGTCAATTAACAGCTGTCAAATAAACAAACACACTCTTCTTATTATTATAAAGAAGAGTGTAAGAGCATTTGATTTTAATAATTGAATCACATAAAACTCATGAATATGAAGACTATAAAGTGCGATAAAAAGTGTCATAAAACTGCATATAAACGTACAAATACTAACTTAGGTATACTGAACACAGCCTAATCTCCGTGGTTTACAATATATAACACAACTGTCTGTTTAAACGATTTCGGCATTATAAGTATATAATTTTTTTCAGACAATTTGAACCCATGACACATAAGCATTTGAAAGTTTCTTGTATTATAAAACGTTGAAGACATTAAAATGGCATTACGAAAATCAACCTCTTATAGCGTTATTTCTTTTTATATAGAAGCTGGGACTAATACATGTATATTGATCATATTTGTCCCAGACAGAAGTAAACCGAAGTTTGATCACAGGCGGATTCGGCTACTGAAAAGGGGTCGAAAAAGGGTCTACGCTAATTTGTCATATTTTGTCAAACTGCTGCACGAAATAAATCATTTCTAACCCCGAATACAACCTCTTCAGATCATCCAGTTTTGAGCCGGGTGAATGACACTTTTTACTGTGTGTGACCTCCTGAATGAATTGCATCTAATTTCATCCCGTTTCCGTTAATTTATTTAACATCAGTGAAGTAATTTAAATAAGATTTGTGTATTGTGTTGTAAGCGATTTTTTTTTTTCAAAACAAGAGTGTGCCTTTTCTACCTGTAATTAGTGCAGCACACTCCACATTTACCTTTAGGGCATGCCACAGGTAAATTTGACACCGGACATGATTATGTATATTTGGTTGTTAATTAACCTCTAATGATTACATCACTACATAGGTATTAATTTTTCATCACTGGAACACAGGAGCACGTGCGCGTGTGTGTGCACACATATTTTGTTTTGAGGATAATGATAGAGAATTAATGCTTTTGTTATTTTGAACTACTTTTTTGATATCTTTTGCATCGATTTAAAACATAAACAACCAATTTTATTTCT
>MJUU01011333.1:0-43108 GCA_002080025.1 Modiolus philippinarum
ATTATTATTATTTTTTCCTCTGTCTGAAATAACATACCGTAAAAAAAAATTAGTCTATTATTTCGCTTAATAGTAAACACAAATACAAAAATATATGTCGTTGTTTACATAACGATGTACATTGTGAGAATGAATGGAAAACTACCAACAGCTTGATCTTGACGTCGTATTGATTTTTGTCGCAGTTTCACTAAAGCGTATCAATTACCTGTTAGGGGTACAAAAAGGAGATTAAATGTTAAGAAAACGTATTTGTCATTAAAAGTAATTTGTTTTAACACGTTAAGATTGAATTTCCCGATCAAAACAATGAAATATTTTCTTCTCTGGTAAGTTAAGATACAAAAAAGAATATTTATTTTTAGTAGTTAAATCAAGCGTATTTTTTGAGACCTGAAGTTCTGAAGATATAAGTTCTCTCTCCTTTTTACTAGGAAAATTATACACTATGTAGAAATTACAATTTAAACGACAGTCTTTGGGTATCCGAAAATAGGACTGACTCAAATAAATTACGCTCATTTTCTTGTGCCTTCCGCCTATAAAGTATTTTACAATAGAAGATTGATCTTGTTGTGAACAAATATAGTCGTCAAAAATTACGATTTTTTGTTTATCTCCGGCACTGCCGTCAGATACTTCGTCCTCGCAGTCGATGTCTTCAACTTTATCATTAGATAGTTGTAATAAATTTTCCAGAGACACACCTAGTTTTTCCGCTATTTCCTCGAATCTTCGAATTAGTTCCTTATAGTAATGTTGTTCTAAGTTCTTTGCGTAAAGAACAATTTTGTCGTAATACAATAAGTATTTAAATAAAAGGTGGATTAGCAAATTCGTCTTGCCAACCCCGGACGGGCCCACGACGAGTAAGCGGAAGTAATCACTCGGCATATTTTTTACTCCTTGTATTGTTTTAAAATTATTCGTATTAGACTTTTCTGAAAAATATACGGGAATCGTTGTCATTTTTTTATAACCCGAATATTTATTAGATAAAAAATTATGAGTGTATTTCAGGTAGGAGGGTGCATAACCGTTGTGGTAAGTAATAATGTTTGACTTTTATAATAAAAACTAGGTAAAAAAAAATGCTTGCATATGATTTGACCAATCTAAAAAAAAATAAAAACAAAGGTGTATGGTTTTTACGAAATACTTGATATTCAAGGGGAAATCGTATATTTATATTATCCTTTTAGCAATATATTCGTTATAGAGAGAGTAACTGGTCATGATCTATCAGACTTATTAGAAACATATAGGAATCAAAAGTATAGAACCAGAGATACACGTCAGTGTTATGTATAACCCGTGTTATGTGTTTAAACCGCAAGCAACGTAAAAAATGTGAGTGAACTAAGAATCTAGCCCGTTTTACCCGTCTCAACTGTAGTGAATAACAAATCTTACATGTTTGTTTATTCTCGTTAGTCCCGTAGATAGTAGTTAACTATGGGGAAAAGCCGCAGGTTTTCAAAAAACGTTTTTTGAAAACCGCAGATTTTCCCCCATAGTTCAGTAAAAAATTGATTTTTTTTCAATGATCCTGTGAAATCCCTGGTTTTAATTAGTGGTTCTACAAAGCCACTGACCAATTCAGCAATTTTACAAAATCCCTGACTTTTCAGTGATATTACAAATTCCCTAATTTTACAAATTCACTGTAACATAAAAGATAATAGTAAAACAAAACTACAAAAAGTCCTTGTATGTCCACAAATTACAAAATAGGTGGAAGATCGCTGTATATTTGGAGGGCAAATTTAATTTTGATGATATTAAACTTAATTATTCGATACTTGAAAACAGCTGTATTTAAAGTCTTTGCTAAATGATAGTTTATATACTAGTATTCAAGTGAAAATAAAAGTTACTAAAAACATTTTTTTTAATTTTCATAAGTCACATACAAATTAAGGTTAAAGTAAAAGTGACTTTCGGAACAATATACTCGGTAATACTAGTAGATAAATAATATTGATTAAGATAAGGAACGGTTCTACGTCCCCGTATTAACAAAAGTGGTTTTACCGTGTATACATACCACTATTCTCAAGTAACTGAAGTATTGAGCATCCAGAAGTGTACTTTGAAATCAGTTATGATTAAAAGGTGTCCAACATTTATGATATTGCATACAGAATCTCGTATTAGGAAGACATTATTCTCAATTAATGTTAGTTATGTAATAGTTGCACAAAATTACTTTTTAGGACATCTGAGAAAAAAATCGGATACGGTAAAGGCCATTATAAAATGTGTAGATGATATCTTATGGATAAAAAGGGAGGTAACTTTTCTGTACAATAGAAGGAGATCTTGATATTTGAGATAGAAGCTACGCAGTTAGACAGCTCTTTGTCCATGAAAGAAAAAAATCTTAATGTATTTTCATTTTCAATTATCTGCCTTAAAGCATATATTATATTAATGTTGCTCTTGTCTAGTTAAAACATGAAGTCGAAAAATTGTTAGAGTAAAATCAAATGGCCAAATATCGAACTTAATGTAAATTTAGTTTCTACTTGTGGTCATTTCGAAATCTTATGTCTCTTCAGTGCCAATCAAATCTAAGCATTTGTATGTCCATAAGCTAAAAGGTGTTAACTGATGAGGGTCCTCATGAGGGGTCCTAGGAATCATGTAATCATTTAAATTTTTGCCCTGGTAATCAAATAATCATTAAATTTTTACCTTGGTAATCAATAAATGTTTGGCTTAGTAATAAAAAATATATAAAAATGCAAGCTAATAATCAAATAATCATTTGATAAATGCTCTTGTAATCAAATAACCATTAAAAAAATACTCTGATAATCAGGTAATAAAGAAACACATGACGGGCCTCACTGATAGAGAACAAATATCAATAGGATGGGAAGCCAAATTCATCTAAGGATAGAGCTTTGCATGAGTGAGATATATGGAATACAGGAACTTTCGATTTTGGTGCGGACTCAAAAAAAAAAAAACGCTACATTACATTGAAATAAGCTGAAATTTATATTTTACCGTCGTCCATCTTTTGTTTATTGTAATAATTTAAATGAATTCTTCGTTCAGTGTATAGGGTCTGTAAGTCTCGTCATGTGACTCACGAGAATCCACGATAAACCGGCAATTCGAAAACGTTTCCCGCCGAAACATGACGTCTGAGGATTATGACGTTCAAATTTTTGTTTGAAACGTCATATAACTTTGTTTAAAATGTAACTTCCGGGTACAGGTTTTGGTCCCGGAAGTACCAAAATTGTACCAGACTTACAGGCCCTATTATGCGTATGAACTCGACAGAGAGTATCAAAACATGACGTCAGATTAGCAATCCGCACGTGACGTCTTTACAGCGACGCCATAATTTCGTGATAGAGTCGATTCGGGTTATTCCGTACACCACCGGATGCTACACTTCATTACTGGTACCCAGTTGAATAAATGCTGACCACTAGTAATGAGGCCAGGTACTGGACATTCGTACATCATTATAATATAAGCATAACTGCTATTGACCATATGATAACTCCTTGGGATATCCGAATAGGACTTTAATCGACAGAGGGAAATTCCGTACACTTGGCGCCAAATTTCGTACACCTATGAGTGCAATTCCGTACATTCCGCTAATACCACAATATGACCAGTCACAAGTTCCATTTCAAGATCGTGTATGTGTTAATTACTAAATATAACATTAAGAAGTATAAGAATATTCATATACCCTAGCTTTCAATTAGAATTGCCAGAGAATTGGTGAACATTTCACGGTCGTGCTATGTGACATGCTTTACCAAGTCAAGAATACAGGGCACCTGCATGCTGTAACTTCTGGTTGAGCGTTTCTTCTTATCCTTCTCTTGAGTTTGTGTGTGTAAGTGTGGTTTGTTTTCAGCGTACAATGTAATTTTCAAAGAATATACAGTTATAGCCCACAGAAAAGGTGAATATTCAAAAATTGAATATCAACCACACATGGATATTTCCCGAGGGAAATAACCTTGTTAGGGGTTGACAACTTTTTGATATTTACCGCCTCTGAGGGCCGTATTTGCTTCATTTTGCCGAATAAACGCTTGATAAAAAAATCCATAGAATTATTCAATACATTGGCAAACTAATACCGAAGCGAAAAGAGGAAAACGGGAAAGCTCTAAAATAAAAAAAAATCCCAAAAACATGGCAGTTCAAAGGACATTATAAATTTTAAGTGTTATTCACCGATGAATAATTAGAGTCGTACCATGAACGTTGTAAATTCGCAAGGTTATCCACTGTACTGATTTAAAGCAAAAAGTATCACAATTATTTTATATCACGCGACTGCCATTTAGCCAATAGTACATCAAGGTGGTATACATGTACTTGGACTAGTGTGAGGGACATATACATCGTCATTCCACTTAATTGTTTTCATTTTATAATATCCACTGAGTAATCCATACAATGAAACATGACGATCAAAATCTTAATTTGAAATGTGGATATTCAGAAGTCCTACTTATTACAGTTAAGCATTATGGAAAGCATTGGTTTTGGATGAAAAAAAATCATTTTGGACAAGGACGTATATATTTACGTCCTTGTTTTGGATGAGCAACAATTTTGGCCGCGTTAGTTCATGTTTTGCTAAGTAAGTCTCCATAAGATGTTGTATTTTTTTTACCCAAAACCTGGTCTTTCAGTTGTGTTTTGTTCGATATGTCTGCAGTGACAGATCCAGGGGGTGGCTCAGGGGCCCGACCCCCTTAGGTTGGAAAATATTTAAATTTCCTAAGGGTTTTTCGAAAAATTGGGTTGCTTGCCCCGTTAAAGAAAAATTGTGGGTCCCCCATAACAGAAAGTATGGATCCGCCATTGGTCTAGCTTCATTTAAGCTGATTTTCTCACCGTTCATTGAAGATCTTATGGTGGCTTTGAGTTGTTATTACTGGCCATTACTCCCCTTTGGTCGTTATCTCTTTGACACGTTCCCTGTTTCGCTTCTTTTTGAAAATCATTTTCAAGTATATGAACTCACACTGTACCTAATTTTGAAATATTGATTTATGCTGTCCAACCTACATTACTGGAAAAAAAATTACATATAATACTTTTTGTTTGTTTGTTCATTCATTTTAGACATATTTTCGCATCACAATCAGCTCCAAGTGTTCTTTTCATATCCCGCCGCACATATAGTGTGAGGTATTATATGATACCCTCCGTCTGCCCCGAGGGTTTCCGACTGATAACTTGTTCTTCAAACTTGGTATATGTAAAACCTCTTCACCATAAAATTAGGTCAAGTTCGAATTTGGAGTTATGCCCTTTGAAACTTTTACATTTTGTGAAACGTGGCGCAGTGTCATGTAATGGACAAGCACTATTTTTGCATTTCTGTAATACACAAAACAGTTCATGATCGTATGTTTAGGTTTTTGTGAAGCCAATTCGTGAGACTGTGTTAAGCATTTACGCCGATTTACATTTTATTTGCGCCGATTTTTCTTTCATTTGCGCCGATTTTTTACTTTCATTTGCATCGATTATTTTTTTACTTGTTAATTTCGTGTGAAATACAGGTATTCTTGTGATTTGTTCACACTATACTGATGAAATTAAAAAAAAATCTTACGCAAAAAGCTTACACGGATTAAAAGTAGAGTTCAAAGGGTGATAAAAATGAAATAAAAAATATATGCAAGTGTTTAACTAAGTAAAATTTATACAAACAGAACCTACAGTAGCCCTGTCTTTACAAGACGTATTGGTACCACTCTAGTGTCAAGTCCGATGATTCTGAGATCACCAGTCTATGTAAATCACGGGAAATTCATACAAATAACCGATAAAATAGCAAAATACCGAAGTTTCTGTCGAGTGAACAAGATACATCTCATGAGATTACTGAAAGTCATTGTATGTCAACAAATCATACAATAGGAGGTAGATCAATAGATGGAGGGCAAATGAAATTTTGAAGACATCAATACACGAAATCAGTTATATTTAAAGCTTTTTCAACAATAAGTTATGAATTCATTTCAGTAATAATAAACTTTCGTGAAAAAAATATTAATTATAAATAAGTCAAATGCCAAATAATATTTCATATTTTCAACAATAACTAAGTTATTAATTTATTTCAGTAATAATTAACCCTCGTAAAAAAATTATAAATAAGTCGTATATAACTTTATGTAAACACTTACACTGTAAGTGACACAATAACGAAAGATTTCGAAATAAGGACAATAACCCTTATATCACATAAACATTAAATGGTTGGAGGTATATGGTTGATACTGATATTATAAGGAACTGTTCTACGTTCATGTACTTTTAAAAGTTGAACTATAGACTGTACTATTGTTCTTCTATCACAAGTTAACCCCTGAGATTCCAGAAAGTGTACATACATGAACCCAGTCATTATTAAGTAAGGTGTCAAATGTTGGTGATACTGCATTCAGATTCCCGTAATTATAAGAAATTAATCCCATTTCACATGAGTTATGTAATAGTTGCAAAAAATTACTTTTTAGAACAACAGAGGGAAAAACTGGGACGCGAAGGCCATTATAAAATGTAAAGACGATGTGAAGAAAAATAAGGGAGATAACTATTGAACAGAACGAAAATTAGCAATAGACACTGCGTACTATTACAGCTTTTGGACCATCATAGAAAGAAGGAGGATGTAATATATACCGTATTTTATAATATGTAATACTGGTAGAAACCCGTGGATGAGGGTTACGAACGGCTCCCTTAGAAATTTTAGACAGAGCTATATTTACTGGAATCGTTTGCATTTAATAAAAAAGGTTGAAAAACATGATTGAGAACTATTTTATATAATAGTATTTATTATACTTTATGCAAATTTCTTACATTATCCGGTTATTTCATTGGATAACCGACATTTGTTAATTTTCAGTAACGTCTCATTAGCCACGCCCATCCTTAGCAACATGTGTTAATCGTTAGCAACATGTGTTAATGTCTAAATTAACACCCGCTCCGATCGATGACGTCATCGATGTATACAGATTCTTATTTTCTCGTCACTTTTGTTGTTGACAACAATAATTAAAGCTGTTTTAGTAATAAATGTATTCAGTAGTAAAATAAAAATGACCTTATATGAAAAAGGACCTTGTCACAAATTTAATTGCAGTTAAAAGCGATTACAGTTCGATACAATAGTAAAACAGTACGGACTATTTGTTTATGTGTTTTTGATGTTGCATCAATAAAAGATATTATTATTATTATTATTTTCAAACATAACGTTTATCGGGGACATATTGTGTACATTAAGCATTCAGTATAATAAAAATCATAATGCCCTTGGATGAAGGTGTTAGTTCGATTAACACACTCGGTGAAAAATTATCACCCTCGACGTTGTCTCGGGTGATAATTTTTACCTCGTGTGTTAATCTACCCTAACACCTTCATCCAAGGGCATTATGTTTATAATAATAGTTTTTTAAGGTTAATGAGGACAGCTGTCATGTGTTCATAAAAGAAAAATGGCGGGAAAAAATTAATATCTTCAGAATGGAATGAAATTTGACTGGAAGGCTACTTAGCATGTGTAGAAATGAGTTTGGGTATTAAAAATATCAAAAATGGCGACTGTTGCCTTGGAAACAGAAAATGGCGGGAAAATTTCAAATTGCACCAAATTGAATGAAATTTGGCTGGAAGGTTTCCTAGCATGTGTAGAAACGGGTTTTGGTCATAAAAATATAAAAATGGCAACCGTTGCCATGGAAACAGGAAAATGGCGGGAAAAGATCAAATTACTCCAAATGGGATGAAAAAGGGAGTTGATCTTGAAATAAGGTGAGAAAAGGGGAAATAATAGTAAGACAACACAGTAAATGTGCTAAACAGAGAGAAGAAAGTATAAAAATTAAACAAAATAGAAAGATAGTTTAAAAAAAATACGCACAAAGGAATAAGAAAAAGGGGAAATAATGATGGAATAAAACATGAAAATAATGGAATTATGGAAATCACTCCTGAACAAAATAAGCTATATCCCCTTCGAAAAAATTAATGCAGACGTGACAGAAATACTTATAGAAAAGGCCGCTTCTGATTTTTGTTTTATAAAGATGACACTCGAGAAGTTTGGAACAAGAAAATATGAGAAATATCAACTCCTTCATAATGTCAACGTAATCGAAATATATCCATATACAGCATATTAGGCCATTTCCGGTCAAAATGGTGGCCAACAGGAAATACACACTACTTCTGATCCAGCATGCATGCTACCTTATCTCTTTAGAACTCCTATGGGGGTCACGTGTAGAATTATATAACAAAATGAGAATTTGTAAATGACAAATTTTTGCATTTATGTCTACAGTAGGCAAGGAAGTATACACTTTCGGTTTGGCATGTGCAACCTGCAACTTCCTGTTCTGGTCCAATGAAGACCTTATACAGTCACATGACTATAGTAGTTTGGTTTTGGTGGTACAAGCACAGCCGGTTACATCACTTCCGGTTTTTGTACTAGTGACGACAAATTTTTTTAGGGGAGGAGGGCAATGTTGTCAAGTTCGAATGCTTGTAGGTCTCTTAAAAGCCTGGTTTGCTATATTGATTTTTTAATATATTATTGTTGTAATTTCAAATAATATATTCAATGAAAAAAATCAAATTTTAAATGACACTATCTTTTATTGTGGCAAGAAATATGATCCAGCGAGGGCCAAAAAGGCGTAAAAAATTGCAAGTTTAAGGGAGTATTGTGGTAATTTTGAAGCTAAAAGGTGGCAAGACCGAAGTCTATTCTATGTTATCACATATACAATAGACACAGCTTATACCATTGATGGTCATTTTTCAACTACTAACAACATGGATATAACAGATCATTGTTGTAAATACCCATGAACACCAAGGGGCAGGTAACTCTTGCCCTATATATCTCGAGAAAAAGCCTGGTAAGGGGGTTTGAAAATTCCATGTAACAAACAACTACTTTAGTACTACAATATATCCAAAAACAAAGAAATTTAAATGGTAAATTATTTTCTGGGTATGGTGTCCTCATTAACCTTAAATCGTGAAAAATGTTTGACGTCATGTGATACTTGTATTATACAATTATGGTCTTTTGTAGAGGTCTATTTAAACTGATATCGAGCGTCGGTCAATATAATTGATATTTAGAGGTCTCGATCGATACACAAGACCGTACCTGTTTTATTGTATCATTAAAAAGAAAATATATCTTACAATAATCTGTTAAAATAAAATTCACCAATCTTCACGAAAGTTGAAAATTCTTCATCAAAAACAATATTAAAGAGAACCGACTTTAAATTTGTGTAAATTTGTCAAAAAATGGCAAAATGAAGACTTATTTACATTTTTTGGCATTTCCGTAATATTTGATTTCCAATGACACCTTCTGAATTCGACGTTGTACATAACGTACCGATTCAGAAATTCCATCCTCGCGAAATACGTCTTGACCATTCAGAGATGCCGTGAACAATCACAATCCCAGAATGCCTTTCAATTTCTGAATTGGTCCATTGTGTACTGTGCTTTGTGACTGACAGTGTATGTTTATTGTAGGTGGTAAAGGGTTAATTTCGTGCATCGTAAGTTTTGCTTAATTTAACCAAAAAAAAAACGTCAATAAGTATATGTTATCTGGATTTTAACATCTGCCTATCGTAAAATATCATCCCGTGAGCCAGAATATGAAGCACAGGGGCGAGTGAGCGCAGCCAACGAGCCCTAAGCTTCATATTCTGGCGAGCGGGATGATATTTTACTATATTCCAGCTTTTAAAATTCAGGTTACTTGTTTATCTTCTTTTTTACTACCTTCTATACAATAGTTTATAAGTTTTTTGTCAAATTCTCCCAAGGTTGCGCGGGAAATGAGGTTCATTCCCTTTTTGACGAAATGAGAAATGTCTTGTGGTTATTCTATGAATTCATAATATTTTTTGTCGGCTAACGTTATTAAATTCAGAAATATTTTTATCTATACGTGTTAGGAAATCGAAATATAGTCGTTTTTTATTGCAGAACCTCTCCATTGTTTACTTTTATCTTTCAGTTCCTAGGCACTTTTATGACGTCACAATGTAAACAAAATGGTGGCTCTGCTGAAGTTATCAGCGACCTAGTTTCCGTAGTTTTTCTAACGTCTCGTTTCTATTTTTATTTGGTGATGGAATTTTCTTTTACAAAATTAAAAAGAGAAAATGTAATAGATTCTTTATCAAATTATGGTTTATTTCTTGCAAAACGGATAAAAAGTATATTGCTTGTCAAACGTTGGGAGAACTACCTTGATAAGTCCAGGTCAACCTCTTGATAAGTTCGGGTCAACCGAATATGACTGTTGCGGAAGTGCTCTGCAGGCTGAGATAGGCCTAGGGAAAGACGATAATTTGTTATCTACTTCTATACCTGCCGTGGATATGGAGATTGTAACTTTCTTCAGTAACGATCCAGACGCATTTCGGCACTTCAAGGTATTTCGATTTTCCTGCCTATGGGTGTCTGGTTATTGTTGCATACTTGCCTATCCTTACGATTTAGGTATCGGGCTTGCTATTTTCGAGGCCATTTACGCCATTACAATGGTTTACCGCTTTCTTACAATTTGGTCAATTTGTGGTATTCCAAGAAAATTTTCAATTATTACAATATTGTGTAAATTCAAAGTGTGTAATTCAAAATAAGGCGTATCATTTATTACATTGTATGGGTATAAAAACTGCCTAACTATTATTGATCGAAAAATTGCAGACCTGCTAAGTGTCACGCGGTTTGCAAGAGACTCACGCGAAGCTAATCCAAATTTTGGGGAAATTCCTGTGATCATTTAATTTATTCCTTTGATCTTTGACAATTTTGGCAAATCTCACGCGAGGCAACTTCAAACTTGACAGGTCTGAAATTGCGACTTTTTGATAAGTAACTCACTATTTTTTACCAAGAGGGGCAGTAGATGTTTTATTACGAAGCACCTTTTTACAATTGAATAGGGTCATTGAAGGCGTCATTGTGATGTCAACGTTGAATAGCTATTTACCGGTAAAAAGTCTGTGAAACTTCCATCGATTTTTTTAAGATCAAACATTTATCTACTGGCTTTTCGAACAAAAGCAAGTTTATGGTTGCCTAAACACTAACTACTTTGTCTTTTTGTGAGCCGGGATCAACTCGGGTCATGTTTTTGTAGGACGACATCTTTGATTTTCAAGTTACTGCCTTTTTCTTCATACCACGCTACACTTTGGAATAAAAACAATTATTATACCTCAGTATGTATTTTCTATATAAATTGGGTTTTTTTGATAAATTTACTATTTTGCACACTAGTCACAAACAGACTATTTGCCGGTCAATAGTTTCAAGGACTATGGACTGGTGATAAACTATTGACTGGTCATTAAATAGGACGGTGAATAATTTACTGGCCATTAAGGAAGAACTTGTGTCTCGGGAAACCATAAACTTGCTATTGTTCTTATGGCCAGTAAACAGGTGTATACATTTTGTACTAACTTGTCAGTCAAATCAAAGATATATTAATAAAAAATCACTGAATTTTCAAAACAACCCTTTTTGTGGGTAATTTATAACCAACCAAAATGTCGAATTGTTTTTTGAGCCAGGTATGCTTCATTCGCCGAAAAAATAAGAAAAAATAGATTTCATTCTGTTGTGCCTTTGTTGTGATAACGTCCGAGAAGGGAGATAGCTGCTACAAAAATGCTAAAGCAGTGAGGTTTAACCCCACCCCACTCCGATTCGCGTCCAGGGAAATTGTTGTCATGGGGAAACACAACTTGTTATTATCCTCATATCCAGTAAGTAATTGTATTTTGGGTTATTGCGTTAATATTTAGGAATATTGTCCCGAGTACAATATGTATTCTACGCGTGATTAGAATCCCCCATGTATTCATACTATAACCCTTTTATGGAACAGCAAAGTTAAAATTCCTGTCAATGACGTCTGCAATATGGAAATTTATTGCACGCTGACTTTTGGTTGCTTTCTAAGGGAAATATTATTTTGCGTTACAATAAAATAATATATCGCGTCATTATATAACTAGTCGATTAATCATGATAAGGCATTGACTGGTTATGAGGGAATAGCAAGTTTGTTGTCCTCGAGACCATGACTATTGCCCGAGGCGTAGCCGAGGTCAATAGTTAGGGTCAAGCGGACAACAAACTTGCTTTTCCCGAATAAACAGTCTATAAGTGTTTTATTATGTCGAAAACACAAGATTTACAACTTTTGAATCATTTCCTTCATTTCTAGTATTTGTTTTCTAAATTTTGTATTCTTATTAAAACATACACACTTACATTTATTTTCTTCAACAAAATTTGATTTCCTGCAAAGTGAACAGTGTTCACTATAATTTTCATGACTAGTTTAGAGTTGTCACATGGAAACAATGATATCAGAGCATTCTGAATTATGAACATAACTTTAATCTGGGAATCACACGAATAGTCCATAAGTACTGTTTTTACTGCCGTTGTTTTATTATAGAAACAAAAAGAAAAAAACTTGATTCACAATTTTTAAATCATCTTTGAATAATATTTCTTCATTTCTAGTATATCTTTTCTGAATTTTGTATTCTTATTTACACAGAACAAGTACATCTTTTCCAAACAACAAATTTTATTCTGCTGCACAATGAATAGTGTTCATTGTAATTTGCATATCTAGTTTAGAGTTGTTCCTTGGAAACAATGATGTCAGAGCATTCTGAATAATCGTCAGATTTTTTATCCAATAGAAAAGCAAGAAAAAAGTTCGGGAAAAATATTCAAACTGCCAGTCAATTGTCTCAGAAACTATTGACTGGTAAATACTATACACTTGTTTAATGGCTATTAGGACAATAGCAAGTTTATTGTTTCCCAAGACACAGCTATTTCTCGACGTGACGCGGAGGGAAATAGTCGGTGTCGAGGGAAACCATAATCTTGCTATTGTTCGAATAGCCAGAAAATAAGTGTTTTATTGTACCGAAATGAAATATCAAAGGTATCAATGTGACGTCATCGGTACATAGTCCATTGTCCTATTTAATGATCAGTTAATAGTTCATCGTCCTATTTAATGACCAGTAAATAGTTCATCAGCAGTCAATAGTCCTTGAAACTATTGACCGGCAAATAGTCTGTTTGTGACAAATGTGAAAAATAGTAAATTTATCAAATAAACAATTTATATAGAAAATTCATACTGAGGTATAATAATAGTAGTTACAAAATTGGAAACGGTGAAAATAGTAAATTTTATTTCAGAAATTTTATACTGAGATATAATAATAATAATATCTCATAGGAGCGACATACATATTATTATGAGTGAATAATATAACACGTCATGCAGAAGCAATATGAATTAAAACTTAGGAGACCATCAAAATGTGAAATAAAAATATCAATTTTATAAGAAAAGACAAGAAAACAAAAGAAACTGAAAAAACTGGTTTGCAGTGACTTTTACGTAAATAAATTACAAAATCAACAGTGTGAAGAAATGAATCGACAGATTTTTTTTTTTCGTATGATTAATACTAAATCCATGATCATCAATCTTATATAAAAGCTTGGCAAGTTCTAAATATAATTTGTGTGAATGTATGTTTTTTATATAATTATACAAAACATATATAATTTTCGGCAACTTGAGTTTTCCTCCCGTGATCTACAATATTAATGTAATCAACTAAAACTACTTCTTCCGTCACTATTTCCTTATTAGGAACATTTCTATGTTCCAATTCAACCAAACGTGTCTTGTCTTGTTTACTGTATGTTTGTGTATCAATATACCAATTTATTGGGTAAAGAAAGTGTACATCCTTCAAACCAGTAGTGGTAATTAGGTGTCAAAGTTTGGAAAAAATTACATTAAGATTTCAGTATTTGTCGGGAATTGTACTCATTTCATATGAGATGCGTGCAAGTTATAAAAAAACTCCTTCCAGAATAGTTTTGAAAATTATGTTTTCAGAGGAGGAGCCATTATCAAAAGTTTAGACAATAATGGATTGATAACAAGGGGGATAACTTTTCTTTACAATAACGTGAGAGTTTAAATCTGTGAAAAAGTTTTCATCGTCATAAGGAACTGCAGTGCGTTTACATTTTGTGCTTATATTGTATTGGCAGGAAGAATCCCCAAATTGTACTTGCATGTACAACTCCTAGTTGAGAATCAACTCAAACATTACAGTAGTAGTAGTAGAAGTGATGATAAAAACATTTTTACATCTGTTTTATTCTAAACTAACTTGAAAAAAAAATCATTCACCTTCGATATTTCAATAGTTTTGATTAACAGATGCGATTGTGTCTAAGATTTCCCAATTTGGGAACTGCAATTAATATACTAAGTAATAAATTTGATCTGTATACTTGAATCTTCAAATATTTGGTATGAACAGATTCGTGATTTTGTTTTTCTACTTGCCTTAGCCCGAAAACAGCATGTCAACTGTTCATAAAAATTATTGATTGAGAGTACGAGATGACATCCTGTAAAGTGTAAAGAGTGGGTCTAAATGAGGCTATAAGGGTTTGTAACCATAACGGTGATGGTCCTATAGTCTGAAGGTCCGATATTCCGAAGGTCCGATAGTCCGAAAGTCCGATGATCCGATAGTCTGAAGGTCTGGTAGTCCGAAGGTCCGGTAGTCCGAAAATCTCACATATCATAAAGAAATCGCTGAACCAATGAAAAAAAGGAAGATGTTAAAGAAGACTTGTAGAGATAAGTTGAACTCGATCTGATGCGGATTTTGACGGAGATAAATATAATGTAAAATTGATGAATACTGCACGATTTGTTATTTGGCAAATATCAGCAGATTGTAGCAAAGTTTTTGGAGTCATGTAGGAAGCAATTTCTCTAGTTAATACTGAAAACTTTTCATTAAAACATCATTCTGTTAAAACTCACTGGATCAGTAATAGAACAAATTGGTCGGATGGTCACTTTAAAATTTGTCCGTTAGCTATCATGATCAGCACCATATCCATATTATCCAAGGTGGGCGCAAACGGTAGTGGCCATATTTGCCAGTACGAAATGAATTTTTGTAAAAGACCTTCCGATCACGATTCCTTGAAAGCTTCAGGGAAGATTTACAAATAGTTACTTATGTTCTCCCGAAGGGTCAAATGTTAAACTATGCTGGGGGCTGGCAGTCATCATTTCAATGGAGTGGAACGGAACGAGCAATAGTTGTAAAATTCTGATTTTCGACTTTAAAGATGTCGAAATTTTAGCTTTAACTTAAAATTTCAATTTTCATCTCAGAATTTTGACAATTCTAAGCACAAACTTTTTACTTTTTCAAGCCCGAAATTTCCACATTTTCAAACCAAAAATTTTGGACCCTTTATTCTCAAACGTTTGACTTTTCAAAACCCAAAATTTCGACTTTTAAAAAGTCAAAATTTCATTTCGACTTTTGAATAAATCAATATTTTGACAATTATAATATCACAAATTCGACTTAAAAATAAAAAAAAAAAAATTGAAAAATTGAAAAAAAAATTAAAAAATAATACAAATAAAAAACAAAACAAAACAAAAACATTTTATTTGAATCTTCAAGATTTTCTACCAACTGAAACTCAAATTTTCGATTTTTAAGCACTCAATTTTCCGACTTGCTTAAAAAGCCGGAATTTCAGAGTACAATACAGTTCAAAATTTGAGTTTGAAAAAGCAGATTGAATTTCGAGTTTAAAGAAGTAGAAATTTCGATTTTTCTAAAGTCGAAACTTTGACCTTTAAAAACGAAATTTTGAGTTTGAAAATGTCAAAACTTTGACTTTAGAATCAAATTTTTAGATGAAAAAAGTCGAAAATACAATTCTTAAAGTCAAAATTTGAGTTTGAATTTTTGCTATCCGACTACATTCGTATATCCGAGCTCTAGTAACAGGATTTACCTTTTTTCTATCCGACTACATTTGTATATCCGAGCTCTAATACCAGGATTTACCAGACCATTTTTCAACACGTATCATATAGAAAACGTGATGTCATAGAGCATAAAACGTCAGGAAACTATGTTTTTAAAGTGTAATCTTGGTCGCATGGGCCTGTCATAATGGTGACATAGGGTGGATAAACAAGTGGAGAATCTAAGTACCAGAACTCGGATATGGTCTGTAAGCATATAAAACCACATTAAACCGCTGTGTTCCCTGCATTTTAGTCAACTCACCTGCTATCTTTCTGTTGCCATTAGAATTTCGCACTCTTACAGCATAAGTTGGGAAAGTCTTTAAGACAATATATATATATATTTCCTAGTATCTTGGTTTACATGTAAAGGACCGTTTTTGGACTATCGGACCTTTGTACAAGATCGTGGAAAAAAGTGCACGTGAAAACGTCAAAGGAGGTTGGATGAAAAATTTAGTCCCTGAACTGGTTAAAAGTATCTTCGTGAAAAAGTTTCTCGTTCGTGAAATGGGAAAATGGAGAAAATTTTGATTCTGTGACTGAACTGGGCCATGGCTGACATAGACAGTCCAAATAACCTCTATAATAAAGAGCCTATTTTCTGGTGGGTGTTGTTAAACGCGGAACGGAAAACGGAACTGGTATGTAAAAAAACCTATTTAATTTTTAATTTGTTTCCGAGTTCAACTATATTTCTTGATGGCAACCTTTTTTGATGGTGTGAAGACTTACTGTTCACGTTTTTGAAGGGAACAAACTAAGGATTATTGTGACTAAGTTTGGTTCCAGTTATTCTAGTAGTTTCAGAAAAAATCTTTGAATGTATTTTCCCATATTATCCAAGGTTAAACTTGCTTTGTTGTTAAGAGGGGGAAATCTTTGAATGCTTTCCCATACGGTCCAATGTTAAATTATCTTCCCTGCTGGCGTCCATTATGGATGTAATGCAGACTTGACAGGTACATTTTTCAAAGGGGTCAGCTATTGCCACCAAGATGGTTCCAATAGGCCTTGTAGTTTTAAAGATCTTTTAATATTGCTACGGTTAAGGAAGTGGCAAAACTTTTATTGTAATGAAGTCAAGCTTAACACCCAAGCTTACACAATGTGTTAGATTCATCGTTGTCAAATGTCTACATTGTACATAAATCAGACGTGAAAACCTGACAAATGTATACAATGACGGCGAGTCAACGAAAGGTAGACAGCTTGGGGTGTAAATCTTAATTTCGGTAAACTGAAAGTTTTGCCACTTGCTTGACCGCAGCAATATGTTTTCCCATAGGGTTAATGGGAAATTAAGTTCCTGGTTGGCAGCCATCTTAAATGAGGTAAGAAAACTTGACCATAAACAATAGAATTTAGTCCTTGAAATACTGAAAAATTTTGCAATTTAAACTTAACCTCAATCTCAATCTGTTTTTTACGAAAGCCGGATAGTGTCAATAGATTTTTGTTTTATTTTCTCAGTAAAAAAAAATCTCACAAAAACAAAATTATCTCGTTATTTCGAATTAAAAAATATTTTTCTCAGAAAAACAAAACTTATTGCGTTATAACGCGATAATTATGTCGTTATTTCGAATTAAAAATATTTTTCTCGGAAAAACAAAAGTTATTGCGTTATAACGCGATAATTATCTCGTTTAAACGTCATAGTTATCTCGTTATTACGAAATAATTATCTCGTTTTTCAAATTAAAAATATTTTTCTCGGAAAAACAAAACTTATTGCGTTATAACGCGATAATTATCTCGTTTAAACGCAATAGTTATCTTGTTATTACGCAATAATCATCTCGTTATTTCGAATTAAAAATATTTTCTCGGAAAAACAAAACTTATTGCGTTATACCGCGATAATTATCTCGTTTGTACGCAATAATTATCGCGTTGTTACGCAATAATTATCGCGTTGTTACGCAATAATTATCGCGTTATTACGCAACAAGTATCGCGTTATTACGCAATAATTATCGCGTTATTTCGAATTAAAAATATTTTATCGGAAAAAACACACTTAAAGCGTTATAACGCGATAACTCGTTTGTATAAAAAAAAAATAAGGTACCACAGAGCCACACACATTCATTTCGCGGTCCCTTAACATGTCCAGTGTGTTTCGGCAGCTTTTTGAAATAGATGAAACGGATGATATTCTTTTGAGATGCTTTTATTTTTATGGTCTAAAATATGCCTCATTAGGGGTCCCTTGAAACAAAGCAATAATTTGAATAATGTAGTCAAATAATTCTTATGCCTATCGAAAACAAGGAGAGTTTCATTAACAGGCTAACAATCTTAAATTATCCTTAAAACATTTAACAACTTTATATTGAAAATTCTCCAAACACATTAACATATACTAACTCGTTCCAACGACATACTAGTCGCGGCCACGGGATACGCATACATCATGAGGCCTTCAACATACTCATAGCTATCTCGTGGTCACGGCTTAGTATGTCGTTGCCATGACATAGTATCTCGTGGGAACGACATAGCTTTACTGAACAAGTTAGCCAATGTATCGATAGTGAAATGTCAAGACGCTTTCCGCGTGACATTTCAGATCTAATCAATAAAATCGGCCATCACATTGAATTTTTTGTTATTTGATCTATACTGAAGAGAATGCGCAAAAATCTGTTTACTAGTAACCAGATAAGGAGGGGGAGCAAGACCTATTCTGTTAATGTGTTTTGGGCGTTTTCAGTCGGTTATTAAATGTTTTTTGGTGATCAGTTGTTGACTATTTTTGGACCTTTTTTTGTCGGGAATTTATTTCAATCATTTTATTAATTTTGCGAATGCAGCGAATCTTCTCGAAAACTCTTCTAACAGGTCACATTTTACATAATTAGTATATAGGGACGAGCAAATTATCATTTGTGGTGGTGGTGCTGTGGTGGTGCCGGAAGTGACGTAGACCGGAAGTGACGTGACCGAAAGTCACGTGACCGGAACACGAAGTGTTTTTACTGCGCATGCGCAACCGGAAGTAGGTATGTATCTACTGTAAGTAGCCATATTGACCGGAAATGACGTGTTAGAACAACACGTGATCCCGCAGGGGTGTTGTGGGAAGGTATTGGAGCGCTCATGCGCAACCGGAAATTGGTGTGTATCTACTGTAAGTAGCCAATTTAACCGGAAATGACGTGTTGAAAGAGTGCTAGATCCCGCAGGGGTGTTGTATGACCTTACTATTATGTACATGCGCGACCGGAAGTAGGCGTAGCCCCAGGTATAGACCGGAAGTCGAATATTTTCACTAGTCGGACTCGGGCATGGTTTTTCGGATGTTTTAATAGTGTTAAATCCCTTTTTCAATGTTTTTCCTTGTATTTTCTTCATTTTTCTGTCATTTTCTCGCTTGTCCCACCCTTTTTATAGTATTATTCCCTTTTTCAATGTTATTCTTTGTATTTTTCATCCAGTATTTATACTAATATCCTACCCTTTTTAAATGTTGTTATACCTTTTCAACGCCATTCAGTATTGTTCTGCAATCCAATGTTTGACTTAATTCCCTCTTGTCTAACTTTTTTATGTGTGATTTTCTTATGTTCTACCTTATTTTATAATTATGTCCCTTTTTCATCCAATTCTTAGAGTGATTTCCCTTTTCCCGCCCAAGATCTATAGTGTCGTCTGCTATTGCCATTGTTTTATTATTTCATATTATATTACATAATTATCTCCCTTTTTCATCCAGTTCTTAGAGTTATTTCCCTTTTCCCGCCTAATTTCTAAAGTGTCGTCTGCTATTGCCATTTTGTTTTCTTGTTTCACTAACTATGTCTCTTTCTCATCCAATTCTTAGAGTTATTTCCCCTTTGCCGCCATATTTCTATACTGTATTCTGCTAATTTTAGATCCATTTTTCATCCAATTCTAAGAGTGATTTCCCCTTTCCCGCTCCTTTTTATTCTATCATCTGTTATTTTTAGATTTCCCGCCAAATTATCTCCCTTTTTCTGTTGCCATGGTAATATCCCTCCCAGGTCCCCCTCCTTTTCACCTTTGTCACTATTTTATATATGTTTGAGACATTCCCCATGTATTTCAACCATTTTGAGATGGTCCCGCCATTTTTCCCGCCATCTTGACCGGAAGTGTGGACGTGAGAGAAGACACCCCCTGAATTGACCAATCAGGAATTTTGCACATGCTAAATCCACCTGCGCAGAAAAATTGCAAACCGGAAGTGCGGACCTGAGCGAAGACACCCGGTGTCTTCTATCACGTCCGCGTCCAAAGTATATATACTGTGTACTATAGCTCAGTATCGTTCTGCCCATTGGAAGGAACAGTCACCATGTTCTCCTGCGAGACGTGTGCAAAGCAGTTCACAGAGAAGAGAAGCCTGTTACGTCATATGAAGAGCCACCTAGCGGACCAAGAGGCGTATACCTGTGACGAGTGTGGGAAAGACTTTGCCAGGAAGGATGCCCGAGATAGGCATCAGAAGACCCACCAGCAAGAAGGGCAGAAGGCGCATACCTACAGCTGCAGTATCTGTGACCAGGTGTTCAGCAGACCAGATTCAAGGAAGAGGCAGGAGGCGGCACACATGTGCGACATGACCTGTGAAGTATGTGGCCAATACTTCAACAGACTGGACAGTCTGGCACGTCACCGTGCCCTGCTTGACAGACCCGATGCCAAGGAGAGACCACCGATAAAGAGACCAGGTGTACCAGTGCTTGGACCTGTGGTGAAGCAGACCAGAACAGAGTCACCTCCATCGATGGATAGTCCTGCCGAACCAGTGGTGTTGCCTGAGACATTGGAGGTCCATCCGGACAGAAGGGCCAGTATTATCCTTACAGAGCCACCTATGACATCGAGTTGATGTTGCAGCCGACAAATAGAAGACCTTCGGAGAAACTGGAGTGGACCAACCAACATGTCCTGCTGAGTGTGTCGGTGTGTTCAAACGTGCCTGGGTACACGGAACCAGTGTGCTTTGTGTCGGAGGGTGATTCCAGAAAGAATGTGGAGGCCTGTTTGAGCTACCTGACAGAGATCAGCGATGATGCCTACAGAAGATTGATGGAGAAGTACGAAGATGTGTTCCAGGAGATCCAGGAAAAAATTGACAGCGACTTGGATGGGTTGGGTGATGAAGAAAGAGAACAGAAGGAGAAGAAGCACTACCTGTACAAGATATAGCAGAAGTTGGAGCGCCACCTGAAAGAGCTGCCAGTGGTTGGATTTAACTCGGGCAAATATGATGTGAATGCCATGAAGATGGTCTTTTTTGGAGAACTGGTGCAGAGTCAACAGATCATCTACGTGGTGAAGAGAAGTAACAACTTTATGTGTGTGAAGACAGAAGTGCTTAAGTTCCTGGACATCACCAACTACCTGGCTCCTGGATTTAGCTACAGTCAGTTCCTGAAGGCCTATGGTTGTACGGAGGAGAAGGGATTTTTCCCTTATGAGTGGATGACGTCCTTAGAGAAATTGGAGTTGAACCAGCTGCCAGCCCAAGATGCCTTCTTCAGCAGGTTGAAGAACAGTAACATTACAGATGAAGAGTACCAGCTGTGCCAGATGACCAGCATGAGGGAGTTCCTGGTTTGGTACAACAACAAAGATGTAAGGCCTATGTTGGAAGCCATCGAGCGGATGTACCAGTACTACCACACCCAGAACGTGGATATCTTCAAGGATGGAATCAGCGTACCACGGCTGACGTTGAAGTATATGTTCCAGGACTTGGAGAGCTACTTCACCTTGCCAGATGAAAAGAACAAAGACTTGTTCCAGCTGTTCAAGAGCAACATCGTGGGAGGACCCAGCATCGTGTTCCACCGATACCACGAGAGAGATGTCACCACCATCAGGCCGACAGAGTACGAGGATCCCAAGACCTGCAAGAAGATCATCGGATACGATGCCAACGCACTGTACCTGTCGTGTATCATGAATGAGATGCCAACTGGACACTTTGTTCGTCGGAAGAGCGAGACCGGGTTCCGGAGAGAGACTCCCAGAAGATATGAGAGGATGGCCATCGACTGGTTGGAATGGGAAGCTCAGCAGACTGGTTACCACATCAGACACCAGGGCAACGACAAAGAGAAGCTGATTGGGATGAGAAGATTGCCTGTGGATGGTTATGTGAAGGAGACCAACATGACGTACGAGTTCCATGGCTGTTACTGGCATGGACATGATTGTGAGTTGAACCAGGGAAAGACAGACGAAGAAGGCCAGACGAAGGCACAACGGTACCAGCGAACCCAGCAGAAGATCCAGTACTTGGTGGACAATGGTTATGGTGTTACACAGATCTGGGAATGTGAATGGGAGAAGATGAAGAAAGACGATCCAGCTGTGGCAGATTTTGTGAAGAACAGACAGAGACCGTGTGATGGGAAGTTCAAGATGTCAGAGCAGTCGGTGTATGAAGCAGTGATGGATGGCCGGATCTTTGGTACTGTGGAAGTCGAATTGGAAGTTCCCGACGACCTGAAGGCGAAGTTTGCCGAGATGCCACCCATCTTCAAGAATACGGAAGTGTCCAGAGACGATATTGGTGACCACATGATGACTTATGCCGAGGAGAGAGGGATCATGAACCAGAAGAGGAAGAGTTTGATTGGTAGCATGTTTGGGGAGAAGATCCTGATCATCACGCCGTTGCTGAAATGGTATGTGGAACATGGTTTGAAGGTAAGGAAGATTCATTAAGTGGTGGAGTTTACCCACGCCAGATGTTTCCAGAAGTTTGGTGACCAAGTCAGTGATGCCAGAAGAGCCGGTGATGCAGATCCCAACAAGAAGATCGTAGCTGAGACGATGAAATTGGAAGGCAACTCGTCCTATGGGAAGACGGTGACCAACAAGGAGCGCCATACTGATGTGCTGTTTTGCCAGGACACGCAAGTGAGTCGACATCTGGTGGACCCATCCTTCCGGAGATGTCATCAGCTGGACGAGACAACGTTCGAGTTGGAGATGAGCAAGAAGACCATCCATCTGGACCTTCCCCCGCAGATTGGATTCTTTGTGTACCAGTACGGGAAGCTGAGAATGCTGAAGTTTTATTACGACTTCCTGCATGTATTTGTGGACAGAAGGGACTTCCAGTATTGTTCCATGGACACCGATAGTGCATACATGGCTCTATCTGCAGAGACGTTGGAAGAAGTGATCAAACCCGAGATGAGACAACGGTACAACATGGAGAAGACCAACTGGTTTCCTAGACAGGACACTCCAGAGCATGCAGCGTACGACAAGGGGACTCCAGGCTTGTTCAAGGAAGAGTACAGTGGAGATGGTATCATCGCATTGTGCAGCAAGACCTACTACTGCTTCGGGAAGGATGATAAGTTCAGTTGCAAGGGCATCAATAGGAAGACGAACCAGGTGACCAAGGAGAAGTATATGGATGTACTACTCGCCAAGAGTTCCGGAACTGGTACCAACAGAGGCTTCAGAACAGTGGACAACCAGGTCTTCACCTACCTTCAAGAAAAGAGTGGCTTCTCCTACTTCTATCCGAAGAGAAAAGTGTTGGCTGATGGAGTGTCTACAGCACCGCTGAAGATTTGAACATTGGAAGATATTCCCGACTGATGTATTGAAGGTGGGGAGACTTATCATTCAATCATTCAATGCATGAACAGCCCACTTTGTACAAAAGTCGGCTGTTTCCTGATAACAAAAACAAAAGAAGAAAAAAAAATAAATAAAAAAAAAGAAAAACAAAAAATTAAGAAAAAAATGAAAAAAAGAAAAAAAAAAGCCAATGCACCCTATCCTTCGGGATATAGCCCGTCACAAGCCCAGATAAATGCAGAGTGGCTTTTTAAAAAGAGTTTAAGTTGTTATACAAGAAGACGAAGTCAATGGTTAAAGTTCCAGACCACTGGTGAAAGAAGAACATGGTTAAAGAAATGGTTAAAGTTCCAGACCAATGGTGAAAGAAGATGATGGTTAGAGTTCCTGAAAGGTTAGTCATTTTATAACTTTAACTTTAATCTTAACATTAACTTTAACTTTAACTTGGGTTCAACAAGAGGTTTGATATCTCGAATTTGAGTTTTTTTTTACTTGAACTTTTTAACTATAACTTTAATTTTAACTGTTTTATTGTTTTAATTCTTTATTTTAACTTTTATTTTTTTTTAAACTTTAATTGCTAGCAACTGTATCACTTTGATCCGCCAACCTAGGCGTTGTTGCTGTATGGCAACTGTATCATGGTGATCCACCATCTTTGGTGTTGTAACGTTGTTCTGTTATATTAAACTTTATTTTTTTTAACCTTAACCTAAATTTTTTTTACTCTAATTAATTAGCAACTGTATCACTTTGATCCGCCGTGATAGGCGTTGTTGCAGTATAGTAACTGTATCATAGTGATCCACCATCTTTGGTGTTGTTGCGTTGTTCTGTTATATTAAACTTTATTTTTTTTAAACTCTAACTGTTTAGTTAGCGAGCTTTAAACTTTAGTTCTGTTTTGGTTGTTTGAACTTTAATTTTTTTTAACTCTAATTGCTAGCAACTGTATCACTTTGATCCGCCATTATAGGCGTTTGTTGCTGTATAGTAACTGTATCATAGTGATCCGCCATTATAGGCGTTTGTTGCTTTGGCTTTAATAAACTGGTTTAAACTGGTTAGCGTACCAACTGGTTTAAACTGGTTAGCGTACCAACTGGTTATGGTTAGAGTTCAAGTGGTCAGAGTAACCCATGGTAACAGATAAAAGGAAGTCAAGATGGCGGTTTCATTCAGTTCGAAAATAACTATATATAAAGATGTTGCATGTTTATTTTTTTACTTATAGCAGTGAACACGACCGGATGGATAGAACGAAATGCACTGAGTGTTTAATGGAGTTTAGCAGAAAAGATGTAATGCTGAGACACAGAAGAAACAAACATCCCGATTATCTAACATCAAAAACAACACCGCCGCTAAATCAACAGTCGACATCCCCATCGCTACACAATCAACCATTGCCGCCGCCGCCGCCACCGCTTAGCCATCCATGGACACTCCCACCACCGCCGCCGCCCCTAAACCACCAATGGACATTCAAACACCACCGCCGCCACCGCCGCCGCTAAACCACCAATGGACACTACCACCACCACTACCAGCGCCGCCAGACCAGTCTGAACTTTCGCAGAAAGACGAACAATTTTGGATCAAGCCAACTGATCATCAGTACCAATTTTGGTGTGCCGATGGACCTGATTATACTCATTTCATGCCATGGGTTCATCCGTTTACCAGTGTCATTGCCGGACCCACCGGCAGTGGAAAATCGTATTTCGTAAAACGCTTTGTGACCAACATTCGCTGCATGATTTCTCTAACGGGTCAACATTCTTTGGTGTTTTGGTGAATACCAGTCCTTATATGACACCATAGAAAGTGTCGATTTTTATGAAGGATAACCTAACCTTGATATTTTGAATCCGAAAGAGAGACACTTAGTCATCATCGACGACTTAATGGCAGAGACTGACGACCGGATTGCTTCGCTGTTCACCAAGAAGAGTCATCATCGGAACATCAGTGTGATGTATATCGTACAGAATCTTTTTCATAAAGGAAAACATCATAGAACCATCAGTCTTAATACCCATTACATGGTGGTTTTTAAAAATCCAAGAGATGCCTCATAGATTCACAGTTTAGCTCAACAGATGTTCCCTAGAAATCCCAGTTTTTTGTTGGAAGCTTTTGAAGCTGCTACTTCTGTACCCCATGGATACTTGTTATTGGATATGAAACAAGACACGCCCGACAAACTCCGTGTCAGAAGTCACATTTTCCCCGGTGAGAAACAAATCGCCTACAAAGATGCATAAAAGCTCATACAACGACAAATTATGTCAGTTTTGATCCAGACACGGATGTAGTAACATGGTATCACCACGTTTGAAAAAACACGTCAACGATTTGTTATATTTACAAAAAGCTAAACCTGCCATCAGTAAGCAAATCATCGCCAAAGCCGACCGCAGTTTAGTCGAGTGTTTGTGTGAGTGTGCTGATAATATTTTAAAAGGAAACGTACAGTTGACCCAGGCACAGAAGACACAAAGCTGGTTTAAGGACATCAGCCAAGAAGTCGGTTAGTCTTCAAAAGAAGAAAGCCGTCTTACAGAAAGGGGGATTTTTGGGTTCTTTATTAGCTCCTCTAGCTTCCGTCGTTGTACCTATGATTTCCAAACTGTTCCAATGAGGCAACTAATACTGGATAATATCCGACCATTTCATCGACCCAAACCTCCCGTAGATCAACGTGTTCAAGTGATGGATACTTTAGACACACAGATGAAAGATGAACAGAGAAGATCTGTCCGTCAACGAGCGCTTAAAATTGCACGATCAAGCTCTATTTCGCTACCGGACCATGTTAGACCAGTACAGACCGGTTAAAAAACGACCTCCAACCCCAGAGGAACCAACAGAAGATCCATTAGAAAAAGAAATATTAAACAGTGTACCTAAAACACTCGAAGGAAAAGCAGAACTTTTGATCAATAAGATGAAAGCAGACCAAGATATCTCTTGGAATGAGAAAGGTGAATTAATGTATAAAGGTAACACTGTGAAAGGAAGCAATGTGGTGGATTTAGTCAACGATGTGTTGCGGAAACGCAAGAAATTTAATCCAGAAGGATGGGAAACATTTGGAGATGCTTTACGAGAAGCGAATGTGCCACAAGATTTGATTGGTCACGAAGATAGATGGAGATATATCCAAAAACCCAAGAAACAGATCCCCAGAACACCCCGAGTTCGTAAGGTACCATCCAGTCCTGGATATTTCACCCCAAAGCACAAGAGTGGAGTCCCTATTAATACACCAGTTCAGAACGTTTCATCTCAGTTGGACTTATGGAATCTACATATTATCATCTCCCTGGTCCCGCCAGTTATGCGGGACTGAATAAGTTCAAACCTAAAGGCCATACGAAAAAAGAAATCCGTGATTGGTTACCGACCCAAGACGCATATACACTACATAAACCGACGAGACGACGATTTCCCAGACGTAAAGTGTTGGTGTATGGTTTGGATCATCAATGGCAAGCTGATTTAGTAGATGTGGCCAAGATAGCATCGTATAATAAAGGTTACAGATATTTACTGACCTGCATGGATGTATAATCGAAATATGCATGGGTCGTTCCATTGAAAGACAAGACGGGAAAGAGTTTAGTAGAGGCATTTACAGTCATCTTTAAATCAGGAAGACGTCTAATTCGTTTACAGACCGACAAAGGCACGGAATTTACCAATAGAGTATTTCAGAAATTTTTAAAGGAAAGCGACGTATATTTCTTTACCACTCATAACGAGGAGACCAAGGCCAGTGTTGTCGAACGCTTTAATCGTACACTAAAGACCAAGATGTGGAAGTATTTCACTCACCGGGAAACGTTAACGTATGTAGATGTGTTGGACGACATGATTGATTCTTATAACCACACCGTTCACAGGAGTATCGGTATGCCTCCAGCAGACGTGACTTGGTCTAACCAGACTATAGTTGTCAAGAGATTATATGACCGAAGTGGACCTACCAAGAAGTGTACTTTTGTGCCAGGAGATCGAGTTCGTTTAGCCAAAAGTAAACGAGCATTTAAGAAAGGGTATTTACCGAACTGGACAGAAGAATTGTTTACAGTAGTACGATGTAAAGAAACAAAACCTCCCGTGTACGTCATCAAAGATGATCATGGAGAAGAATTAGAAGGTACTTTTCACGCCGAAGAATTACAAAAAGTGGTGAAAAAAGACGACGTGTACAGAATCGAAACGATTTTGAAAAAGAGAAAAAAGGGAAGACGAGTTCAATATTTAGTCAAATGGTTAGGATATCCAGAGACGTTCAATAGTTGGATCTTCAAGTCAGACTTACAAAAGAGAGGTGCACAGGCAACCTGACTTAGTACGTTAGATGGCTCCAGCAGAGACGGATAGTGGTTCTTGGTTTGCCTTTGGACGAAAGATACCGAAATCAGAGATCGTAAACCTGTGTCAAGTCGTCGTTCTCTATACAGTCATTATCGTCAGCATTTATATTACAATTTAACGACCGGACATCAAAAGAGTAATTTGTGGACAGTTTTATTAAGTAGTTGCTTGGGATACTTATTACCGAACCCCACTCTTCACCACAAGCACGTTTTATCTAACGTTGCCCAGTAACAGTTCCATGGACTATTATCCCAACAACACTTTGGCCAGTTTCACTACTCGATTACCACAGATGTTGGATTTAGATGGAACGTTGGAGATGGGACTGGCTGAAATACAGTACCCTCACAGTTGGTACAATGTACCTAAAAACAAAGGATTGATACTGTTTACGACTAAACAGCACGAGAAACACCCATTGGTACTTCCCGAAGGATATTACTCATCCCAGAAGAGAATCGTCAAAGCATTCGAGACCCTAAAACAACCTTTGGGACTGAAGAAGAAAGGATTTACAATACAATATATCAGTGAAGTAAGTCAAAAAGTGACGATATGGGTCAGAGACCAATCACAAGTGATCATCAGTTCGTTAATTAAATTGCTTCTAGGATTCGACACACTAATGTTTTCGGGCGGAATTCACGAAGCCCCGTACGTGTCAGACGTTCACCAAGGGCACTATTCTCTGTATTTGTATTGTCCTTTAATAGAACCGAGGATGGTAGGAGACTCCCAAGTTTCTTTGTTGAGAATAGTACCAGTGTCGGAAAGAGATGGAGAAATGAAGACGAACGCCTTCGACCCCATACAGTACTGCACCTTAGCACAGCGCCGATTCCAAGACATTCAGATAGATATAAGGGACGACACGGGAAAAATAATCCCATTCGAACGAGGACGCGTAGTGGTGACTTTTCATTGTCAAAAGAAGAAAACATTTATAGAATGAGACGACCTCCTTATCAAAGCAATGTGAAATCTAATCACGACTACTATTTACAACAAGCCGGAAGAGGTTATCCGGTATATGCCGGGCGAGTTTTTCAAAAAGGACATGGATAAGGTAGCATATTTAGTGGTCTGTTTAAGGCAGCCATGCCTTTGCTGAAGAAAGGAGTAAAAACATTGGGAAGAGAAGCCTTGAAAACGGGATTGGCAGTAGCGGGAGATGTAGTACAGGTGAAATTTTAAACAAGCCACCACATCGAGATTAAAACAGACAGGTTCTAAATTAGTCGACAAAGCAGTCAAATATACTAGACCTCCTCGGGAACGCGCTTTAAAAAGACCAACACGACAGAAAAAAGCCAGACGTCCTCGAACCAGCAGCCGATCACATCAACCGATATCTTCGGATAATATGGCTCTTGTACATCCACAGTCATGCGAGTGTACGAAATCGGAATTGGATTTATTTGGGGTACCTCCTACACAGACGAGTGTCGAACATGGATACTGGGAACAGAAAGGATTGACGTCGCCGTTAACGGACCAAGGACCCTATGAATTTGTTGTCAGCGGCGCCGGTGACGATTACATGGATTTAGCCAATACTCATCTATTCGTAGAAGCACAAATCATAAAAGCCAATGGAGAAGACTTAGCCAATGATTCGGATGTTGGACCTGTCAATTTATGGATGCAGTCTTTGTTTAGTGACGTCAGTGTTAGTCTGAACGAAAAATTAGTGTCACCGCCCACCAGTCTTTATCCTTATAGAGCTTACCTAGAAACGCTTCTCAGTTATGGACAAGCTGCCAAAGACTCTCAATTGACTGGTGTTATGTGGTACAAAGATACTCCAGGTTTTGTCAGCAGTAGAAATGTGAAAGAAAATAAAGGATTCGGTGAACGAAAGGCATTAATTGCCGAAAGCAAGACAGTTCATATGATGGGAAAGTTACATTTGGATTTATTTTGTCAAGAGAAATATTTACTGAATCAGGTAGAACTGAAAGTAAAACTTAGAAGAAGCCGAGATGTATTTGCTTTGATGGGAGATGCTGATGGTTACAAGATCAAGATTAGGGACATCAGTCTCTTTGTACGGAAAGTTCAAGTAAGTCCAGCCATTCGCATCGGACATGCCAAAGCTTTAGAAAAGACGAGCACAAAATACCCTATCAGAAGCTTAAGAATAGAAGTCAAAGTGGACACCGTTCCCCGAGGGAACACGAATTATGTGCAGGACAGCATGTTTCTGAGACAGCTTCCTAAACGACTGGTGATAGGATGTGTAGAAAGTGATGCCTTAAATGAAAATATCACAAAAAATCCATTTGATTTCAAACATTTCAAGATCAACCTTGTAGCTCTCAGCGTAGACGGAAAACAAATACCTACAAAACCGTTACAACCCGATTTTTCTACCAAAGGATATATTCGAAGTTATATGGGACTCTACAGCAGTACAGGAAAAATGTTTCAAGATGAAGGAAATACTATATCAAGAAAGGACTATGCCAAAGGATACACTTTGTTTGGCTTTGATTTGACTCCCGACATGTCGGATGTAGGAACATTTCAACTGATAAAACAAGGAAATTTACTATTAGAAGTTCATTTTGCCGATGCACCATCAACGTCGTATTGTACGCAGAATTTGACAACGTCATAGAAATAGACAGAAACAGACAAGTCTTGTTTTATTACAGTGCATAATGTTAAATACTCAACAAATGGATCACATACTGAAACGGCACCCCCGTAGCCGGTCCGTATTTAGAGGAGTGTATGCACGAAATAGATTACCTCGTCTAGTGAATGTACCTATGGCTTTGGTGGGCAACACGGACCCCCGACAACCGCGCAGAACAACATTGGATAGCCATTTATATCGACGCTAATTCAAGAGGAGAGTATTATGACCCGACAGGTGCACCGCCTTACCAAGATCCTTACCTGAATTTTATGAAGAAAAATTGTCATACGTGGACATACAACACTATACCAGTTCAAGAAGAAGGGAGCACAGTATGCGGACACCATTGCATCTTCTACTTGATTCACCGATGTGCAGGACACCCGATGACAGACGTCACTCGAATATTAGATGATACCGTAGAAGCAACGAGCATTGTACAGAATTTTGTATTGTTACTGAATGAATATGTTGTTTAAAAAAAAACAAAAACAAAAACAAAAAAGAAGAAAAAGAAGATAAAAGGGGGTAATGCAGCCTATAACTATACAGTTATAGCCAGTCACAAGCCTGGAGAAATGCAGAGTGACCCTTGTACATTAAACTAGGTGACAAACTATGAACGCGGACGCGACAGAAGACACTTAGCAACCAACAATTTGCTTAGCAACTAAAAAACATGGGTAATCCCAAGAGTTATCTCAATTTCAGATTTAAAAAGGGGTGGGATAAGGAAGAAAATGACAGAAAAGGGAAGAAAATACAAAGAAGAACATTGTTACAACATACAAAAAGGGAATAATGAAAGAAAATACCCGACTTCCGGTCGTGCATGTACATAATAGTAAGGTCATACAATACCCCTGCGGGGTCTTGCACTCTTTCAACCACCATTTCCGGTCAATATGGCTACTTACAGTAGATACACACCCACTTCCGGTCGCGCATGCGCGCTAAAATACCTTCCCACAACACCCCTGCGGGGTCACGTGTTGTTCCAACACGTCATTTCCGGTCAATATGGCTACTTACAGTAGATACATACCTACTTCCGGTTGCGCATGCGCAGTAAAAACACTGCGTGTTCCGGTAACGTGACTTCCGCTTCCGGTCACGTCACTTCCGGTCTACGTCACTTCCGGTGGCGACACTTCCGGTACCACCACCACAAATGATATTTTGCTCGTCCCTATATACTACTTACATACACCGTCAGAACAAAAGCAATTCCAATGCATTTTCATACATTTAGTAAAAAGATTCAGCCACTGAACTTGCCACTTGAATGCAATGATTACAATATTTGTAATTAAGTTTTTGTTTTGGTTCTCGGTGTTCTTTGAGTAGTACCATCCCCTCAAACACTGTAAAATACCTAAAATTGACACAAAACAAGTAATGAAGGGATATGTAGTAAATGTACAGGAGACAGTCTCTACAAATACATGGTAAAACAAAGCAATAGAACAACGCTGTTATTGATGTTCTTCATCTTGAAGTCACCATGAGGCTTTAAACAATGAGTTTTGCTCATACCTCATAGTAAGTTCAAGACGGCCCCTTGGACCGGTTTGAGCTGAATTCATTTCTAATTATCGAACAATGCTACATCCATGCTCTTCATTATCCATAAATGTCGGGTTGTCAACAAACATAAAATTAACTAGAAAAGTGTTCTTACAATCGCTGGCTTCCGTTGCCCCACGAAAATCAACAGAATACAATAAAAACATTTAAACAATCACAGGGCACTCATCGAGTCAAAAGGAAGAAAACTTGGCATGAGAAGTGGGCACAAATAAACAGGTGGTCAGAATAACATTTTGAAAACATTTTTAACAAAAGGCTTTTTACAGCGATATTCAACTGCAAGTATTCCAGAAAACATAAAAGTGTGGCATAAATTAATTTCATTTTCGAGAAAAACACGTACCAGAGACCACTTTACACGATTTTTAATAACATTTGAACTAAGTCTGAAAATGACTAAATATAGGATCAAAATTCACGTCTAAATGACCATACTTTTACTTTGTGTAAACTGTTCAAGGGAAATAAAAAGCACTGTTTGCTGTTAATGAGGTGGGGGACCATTTTATGTTAATGAGTTTGGAGCATTTTTTTGATAGTTGTCAAATGTTGACAGACTTGAGACCACAAAAATAAAAGCAACTCAAAAGAATATCATCCGTTTCATCTATTTACGAAAAGCTACCGAAACACACTGGTGTAGGGGCCGAAAAAGGAATGTTCGTGGCTGTTTGGTACTTTATTTTTCTACAAACGAGTTATCGCGTTAAAACGCAAGAAGTTTTGTTTTTCCGAGAAAAATATTTTTAATTCGAAATAACGAGATAATTATTGCGTAATAACGCGATAACTATTGCGTAAAAACGAGATAATTATCGCGTTATAACGCAATAAGTTTTGTTTTTCCGAGAAAAATATTTTTAATTCGAAATAACGAGATAAACATTGCGTAATAACGAGATAATTATTGAGTTCAAACGAGATAATTATCGTGTTATAACGCAATAAATTTTGTTTTTCTGAGAAAAAATATTTTTAAGTCGAAATAACGAGATAATTATTGCGTAATAACGAGATAACTATTGCGTTCAAACGAGATAATTATCGCGTTATAACGCAATAAGTTTTGTTTTTCCGAGAAAAATATTTTTAATTAGAAATAACGAGATAAATATTGCGTAATAACGAGATAATTATTGCGTTCAAACGAGATAAATTATCGTGTTATAACGCAATAGATTTTGTTTTTCTGAGAAAAAATATTTTAAGTCGAAATAACGAGATAATTATTGCGTAATAACGAGATAACTTTTGCGTTCAAACGAGATAATTATCGCGTTATAACGCAATAAGTTTTGTTTTTCCGAGAAAAATATTTTAATTCGAATAGATAATTATTGCGTAATAACGAGATAACTATTGCGTTTAAACGAGATAATTATCGCGTTACAACACAATAAGTTTTGTTTTTCCGAGAAAAATATTTTTAATTCGAAATAACGAGATAATTATCGCGTTATAACGCAATAAGTTTTGTTTTTCTGACAAAAATATTTTTAATTCGAAATAACGAGATAATTTTGTTTTTGTGAGATTTTTCTTTACTGAGAAAATTAAAAAAAATCTAAAGACACTATCCGGCTTTCGTAGTTCTTGAACATTTTTGGCAATTTAAACTTAGCCTCTATCTCAAACTTAGAAAATATAAGACGAATTATATAAAATCGAGGAAAAGATTGACCAATAAAGGGAAATGATTCCTATATGGATATTAAGGTAGTCTTCAAATTTGCCATGAGAGTAGATCTTGATATGGTAAACATTTTTGTGCTTGTAACTTAATCTCTTTCTCAAATTATTTTTAAATATAAGTCGATCCGTATAAAATCACCAAAAAATATTTGACCAATAAAGGGCAACAACTCATATGTAGGTATTTAAATTTTCTTCAAAATTGCCATGCGAGTAGATCTTGATATACTGAACATCTTTGCATTCAAACTTAGCCTCTTTTTAAATTCTTTTTTAAATGCAAGACACAATATTTAAAATCACGAAAAATTGACAAACAAATGGCAATAACTTCTATATAAGTATTTAGCTTTTTTTTTTTAAATCCCATATGTGGGTAGACCTTCATGTGCTTGATATGAACATTTTTTGCAATTTTAACTTAACCGCCGTCTGTCATAATTTTGTAATTAAAAAGAAATCAAAAACATCAAAATTTTGAACATTATGCGGAAAAGGGTAATATATCTAAAACAGCTTAACAGATTTTCTTTAAAATTGCAGAATGGGTAGATCTTGTCATGCTGATAATTGTAACTTCCGACGAGTCAGAGTTTTTGTATCTGCTACGATTTTTAAGTTATTTTGCCAAAAACAGCAATTTATCCCTATTTTCTGTTTTTTTTAGTAATAGAGACCATGTTGTTTGGTCCTCAAATTAACCGAACACATTCTTTAAACTACATAGTTTGGTGATGATCCAGACCGAATTTGGGTTAAAAATGGCCCAATAGTTTCAGAGGAGAAGATTTTTGAAAAAAAAAGAGTTTACTACGTACGACGAACGCCAAGTGATGGCAAAATCTCTGCCTGGCTATAAGGTAACCCTAAACAAATCAGTTTCAAAGTGCTGCTCGTATGACGTTACCTGGTATGTAAAGAATTTTAATTTCAATAATAAGAAGGGGTTTAAAATGAGGGGTACTGATATCCAAAGTAGGGATGTAACTTAGTCTTTGATCCAAACAGTTCAAATTGTATTTATTGGTAGTTTCTATGAATTTCCTTTGAGCTGTGAAGGCGTCACGTGGGGTAGCTATGCTGACGTCATGTCTTGGTACTTTTTATCGTGTTCATACTGTTACAGAAGTAATACATGTACGTTGAATCAAAACGAACACGGCCACCAATCGATCTAAAACCTTGAAAAATGGTAAACAAAGCTCTTTTTTGTGCCTTGCTGTGCTTTAAAGCATAAATTAAATTTCTAAGAATGTCATCATACCCTGCGACGATTCCCTTGTAATGCTTAAAAATATTTTCTCAATTTATTCACGCCTGGGAAACTCGATGTTCTCAACCAAAGAACGGGCGTCCGGAAATCTGTGATTAACACTTGATAAAAGCAGTTCGAGAAATCAAAGAATGTCACATATAAATTTATAAAAAAGCTTTACTAAATCAAAAATTCTTTTCTTTTTTCGAATAACAATGGTAAATTAGTTTTTTCTTTATGTCCTGATTTTAGAATCGTCTCGAAGCGGCTGACTACAATAAACACGATTTCTGTCTTAAAACGCAAACTTTTAAATGGTTTTTAAGGGAATTTAACAGCCCATATCATATACCCAGTCTGATATGGCCATATCAGACCGCCTTGTTCTGAAATATCCATATCAGCCCGGTAGTATGGCTATTTCAGCTCGGCTGTGATGATAACTCCTAATTGGTAGTATATAAAAACAGATTAAGACATGCCCTTTTCCATATCAGCACGGTTGTCATCCCTCGACCCATATAAGCCCTCGGCGCCTCAGGCTGATACGGGAGTCCCGGGATGATAACCGTACTGATATGGAAAAGGCCATGTATTAATCTCTGTTTATTAGGAGTCAGTTTTTTAAAAATTACCCTGTTTCTTATTTTTGAATATTTTTTCTCGCCAGTTGATAAATTTTAGTCTAGATTAAGAGATCCCAACAAATGATTGTCATAATACTATCAGTACATTTTCTGCGGATTCAAGGGTCCGGGAATTTGATTTTTTTTTTTGTAAATTTCGTACAGAATTTAGATGAAAAGTGCAGAGAATCTCAGAAACAAAGTTCTTGGAATATCACATGTTTTTCTCGTAGATTGCAAGTGCGATTCTAGTGTGAAGGACTTATTCCTCCTCCCATATCATCCTAATCCAAAAAATAAAGAAAAAAGTGATGTTTTGCTCAACCAAGAGGTATCTTTGGTCCGGTGACAGGTTTAGATCTCCATCACGTGCAGTATGGCGCAAAAAAAATACTATATTTAAAACTTCTACAATACTGACCGATCAAATTGAATAAGGCAAACTTTAAAATTTGTAATATATATATTGTTTGAATCAAGTCAGACGTTTAAAACAAAATTGACTTACCAAAACAATATCCTTAATTTCTATGATCACTTCTTTCTATTTTTTTCTTTTAAATAACCTTTTAATTTTTAAACCACTTTGCTAAAAATCGAACAGTCACCAAATGCAGTACGTCCAAAATCGTTATCTGTCTTCAGGATTTCTTTTTACAATACACAGGTGACGTTTGATAAAGGGCTTTCATACTGAAAAGAGCTATGCGTTATGTTCATATGAAATAAAAGGGACAACAGGATACTCCTACAATGGCTAAAAATTATGCCACAATCTGCCAGGAAACTACACAGGAAAAACACAAGTTAGACAAAAGACAAACGTAAACAACGATAGGAACTCGGGACAGCCGGACTTGATACCGTCACTAGCAAAAGCCAGCGGTAGGGTTAAACCGGTTTATGGGCACCCAAACCTCCCCTTTATCTGTCCCTTTTCCCTGTAGTTTAGAAAACATACGAATAAAACTCCATACAGGTAGACTACTAACTACATGACCACAGTCTTGAAAGGAGAGAATATGAAAAAACGTAATTTTGAAAGATGGATCAAGTTGGGTCATATACCTGTTTCAAACACTAGTCTTGAATTGTCGTATACACATATAAGTCGTTTGTTGTCAGGCGGGAAAGTTCTTCACATTAATTGTCTCCCTAGTAAATCTGTTACCTTATTCTCTTCAAATAAGCAAGATGTGCGATATGACGTAGCAACAGAAACAAAAAGATCGAATTTGTGACATTTTCGCTATGTTTTAACATTTCATTTATTGTGTTTCTTGTGTCGTAACCATCACTGTATGGAACAGATATATGGGAAATGCACAACTGTCGTTGCTTTATTGCGAAAACATTTTGAAAACTGTCTCGGTGTGATTGTCAAAACTACACGAGAATAAAAACAGCATACGTAAGAGTACTTTCTTTCCGGCGTGCAGAATTTCCGGGAATATAAACAACCTATTGCATTTCTACCTCGGTGTTTATACTGATTTGTGCATTATTTGTGCACTTTCATATAAATTCAAAATGAAGGGATGAAAAACATCTATTTATTAGAGTGGAAATAACTAATAATTTCGCAATCTAGGCAAAATCAAAAATAACATTGTTATCTACAAATGTAACATGAGAAGGGTAAAAAGAGTTTGTCAGTGTATGTTCATCGAATCTTACAAAATTCTAACTCTAATAATTTAGACTCTAACGGCCAGTGAGCAAAATATGACAAAAGGAAAAAAAATGGGTAGGCTTCGTCCTCTAAGCTTTTCTGTTCATGCTGGATTTAAGTTTTTGTATCCAGAATCATTCTTTCGCCTGTCTTTGGGTCTCGTTCCATGATCTATTTTGGTTAATGGCCACAACCTGCGTGTCAGTCCAGTGTAAAAATGAACCGCTGTAGCCTGTAATTGTTCTTATTTCTGTATGTGATTGCGGTGCAATTTAATGCTAAGATTGAGGGAGTTCTTTGTTTCACAAATATACTGATGTTGACGTACGGAGCATGTAATCATATAGATTACATTTTCACATACACAGGATAGTTTTACTTATATATATTGTACTTGTATTTTCCTTTATAATTAATATCTATTACATTTTTTGCAGTGATGCAAAAATAAATTAACTTTCGTCCATTGAAAATTTTCTCCAAAACTTGATATTCACTGTTAAAACTGTCAATATATTCTATCAAAATTCTTAAAAGAACGTCTTTAATTAAATATTTACAAGATAATCTTTATACTTCACAAGAAAGCTTGTAACATATTTGCATTAAATACACGAAAACGCCTTACAATTTTAATATTGAAAATCCAGGCTTGTCAAACTAACATATATTAATGGTATGGATTAGTGATCTGCATAAATATGTCAATTTTATATTGATTGATAACACAGTGCATTAAAGTAAATGTAAATAATGAAATAAAAAGAAAGCTTCATACTGATTATTTTTTTTGTATTTTGTATTGATAATAATTACTACAAACTTCCTAGTTTACGTATTCAAGATAATGAAATGAACTTTTCAGTATACATAAGTACCCTACACTCGACATTTATTTTGTAACCATTTATTGATGGACAATCTACGTGCCATTGTGAAATACTTGAGTGAACGTATTCGAAATGTTTCTACATTGTGAAGTAGTCAGAAATAATTCAACAACAACAACAAAAAACAACAAAAAACAAAAACAAAAAAAAAACCTCTCAAACTTTATAATTCATTTAAAGATTGCTAGAAACAAGGGGAAAAAAGGACGCGTAAATAGATCCGAGTTCTGGTATATAGATTCACCTATCCATTGATTGTTGTTTGTCCGCCCTACGTCAAAAACGTGTCCGCCCCATGTGATCAAAAATGTATTTCAATGACATAATTTCATGACGTTTTATGCTTTAAGCCCCAGTCACACTGTCACGTTTTGGCCGCTACGTTTCGCAACGTTTTAAAATGCCACGTATAATGTCATTTTTTTTTTGTCATAATTTTATGGTCTTTACGTTTCGCTACGTACAGACTACGTTTTTCTACGTACTGTTACTTTTCACCACGTTTTATTGGAAAATTAAAGCCTACGTTCTGCTACGCTTCACTACGTGTTGCTACGAATGTACTACGTTTCACTACGATTTACTACGTATTACGGTTTAATACGTTTCGACTACGGTTTAGTACGTTTCGACTACGTTCTGTTACGTTTGATGTACGTTTTGATACGTTTATGTTACGTATTAGTACGTTGTACTACGTATTAATAAAGATCTGTGAAAAAAAGTTCAAGAATTTGCAAAAAAAGAATCCACACTGATTATTCATCGTGCAAATAGAAACTTACCCAAAGGTATATTTAATCATTTTGTTCTATTGTACGAATGACTGTATAAAATTTTAATTGATTTTCGAATACCTGGTAAATATAATGATCTATAATGTTGACTTACTCTGTTAATTTGTGAACTTATTTTCAGCTCATTGAAAATATCTCAAAATTAAGTAAAAATTCCAACATCTCATATTTTGTTTCAAAGGTGAATGATGAGCCAAGCAATTCGGACTCGGAGAAAGACACGAGTCGTGGAGGTCGTGGTGGCGCTCGTAAAGTTATAGTGAATACAGACACCGATATAACTCAGGAAAATAATCAGCCACTGAACAAAGAGGACGACGAACCGGTTGCCAATGAGCCGCTGAACAAAGAAGATGGAGGAAGGCGAAAAAGAAGCAAGCCAGTAGAACTTACTCTAGAACAACAAGAGGACGTAGCAGAATGGTACCGCGAGAATGAGCTCTTATATAACAAAGGTACATTTGTTGGATATTTTGATTTAGTGAATAGAAATCTATGGTAAATCATAGATATATATAAATAAAGGCCCGGGTAGGGTTGAAATATCAACAGTTATTTTTTGTTTTTGTATAGCTTACACATATCATTGTTTTGTATACCTTACACATATCATACTAAAGGTCACACACAAAATCAATTCAATAATGTTGTTGCTTTTGTTTTATAGCCCATTATCAATACAAAGACGCTGCTCTAAAAACTACAAGATGGCATTAAAAAGCTACAGAATTGGGTATTGACGATTGGAAGGTCTTGAGAACCTGGACCTGAGATCACAACGCGGGCGTTTAACACGAGAAGGGAATAAATCTGGTTCAGGAAGGAAAGAGGAAACTCAACGGGATAGGTTGATAAAAGAGAAAATTGGTTTCCTTGGACCCCACATAGCCCGAGTAGAAATGAGATCAGGAGTAAATGTAAGTATATATGTATTCTACATATGATGTATAGAACAATTAATGCTTGCATCATATCAGTCAGTCAGTTAGCTGTCTCTATTTGTATCTGGATTTCAGCTTAAAGAGAAGTTTAAGATGAAGTACGGTGCTAGTGTTGTCGATTCCTCAAGTGATCATGAAGATGAATTGAAAGCCAAGAAGATGATGACAGTAGGTTAGTAATAGTTCAATTCTGTTTATACCAGAAACATATGAGCTGAATTTTAATCTTTTGAAAAACAGTCAGTGTAAACAATAAGATCTGCTAGAAGTTCAATAATGTATTACCAAAACTTAAATATGGATCGGTTTACATGCGCTCTTATGTGCAATAAACAGGGATTCTTTTTTAAAAACTTCTATTGATTTTTTATGTTGCATGAAAAACCTTCACATAATAATAAGTAAATTTAAAGTATGGCGCTTAATTTGTTAATGATTCAATTTAAATAGTATTTAAAAATTTTCGACCAAAAGGTCTTCTTCGAGGGTTTAAAAGAAGGCAGAATAGAACCGTCTACCCTGACTGAAAGCTTAAGATGGAGTGACAGACATGTAGTCGCACGGACTTAGGAAAATGAGATAATCTTGAACCTATAGGGTTATTTTCTAACCAAGTGAACAAGTTCAAGATTATCTCAGTATTTGCGATTCTAATGTGTATTTTTAACTACAAGACATTTCAAGGGTCTTGTTTTAGAGTAGATAGTAAGCACTGAAACCTAGTATTCCAAATCCGTTTTCGACGACCCTTCTTAATCTCGATAACCTGTAATTGAAGATCCTTTCTTCAAGGTTTATATTTCGTCTATAGAACGGTTTCATAAGCCAGCTCCTCAGTGCAAATGCGGCGTCGCCAACAATGAAATACGGTATGTCGTGGTCGTCATTTAGTAGACAATCTGCCGCTGGTATATGAATAATTTCATCAATGATATATTGCCTCAAGTCTGACTGGTTCCAAATCTGAGCATCTGAACAGCTTCCTGGCGCACCAACATTAACCCAAATGAATTTGTAGTTCGCATCTACCAATCCCATGAGAACGATAGAGTGAAACCCCTTATAGTTGAAGTATTAGGACCCTCCACCAGGAGGACATTTAATTGCTACATGTTTCCCATCTAGTGCACCAAGTTCATGATGAAACTGCCACATATTTCCAAACTCTTGTGCAATGTTTCGCCATTCCGTCTCATCCGTTGGTGTATTAATAACATCCTCTGCATACTCTGCAATTAATGCCTCACATACACACACCACCAGATTTGAAATTATATTGTGCGGCACCCTAAACGAATACATCAAGGAGTGGTAACTATCTCCTGTCGCTAAATGTCGAAGCGTGATCGCTACCTTGAGCCCAACTGGTAACGCCTTTCTGTACCACGTATCTTTCTTTTTCAGCCTCTGAGTAAGTCTGTCAACTATTTCCTGGAATAATGCTGGGTCTACTCGTAGAAAATTTTTGAACGAAACAGTGTCTTCGCATCTCAATTCCTCCAGTAACTGTTCATAAACGCCAAAGTCAAACCTTCTCGCTATCCAGTTTCTTACCCATATTGTACGCATTCTACGACATCTTTGACTTTGTCTGACCCTGTTCAATAACATTCTCAAATGCAAAATTTGTGTGTGCAGGAATAAACCATGATTGACCAATTCCCAACATTCTCGATCCATGTTGTTGCACATTAATATATTTATTTTTGGAGTGGCGCGAAAAACTTGGAAATATAATTTGTCGATCCGTAGTAGAACGTAGCGATGCGTATTTAAACGTAACGAAACGTATTAAAGCGTGCTGAAACCTAGTAATGCGTAGAATGAAACGTGACTAAGCGTTGAAAAACGTACAGAAACGTAACAGATACGTATCGAAACGTAGCAAGTACGTAGCGAAACGTATAGATTCTAATAACCTACGTTTTGCTACGTAACAGCTACGTTTCTACCACGTTTTTCTACGTTTCCCTACGTTTGTGCTACGTTTCCCTACGTTTGTGCTACGTTTTAATTTTTGGCTACGTTTAAATTGTGCAGGCCAATACAAACATAGCTGGCTACCTATACACGTATTGCTACGCATTGCTACGTTTGGTCTACGTTTTGCTACGGTTTGCTACGTATATTGCCGTTTCGCTACGTTTTGAAAACGTAGCGAAACGTAGGGGTTAAAACGTGACAGTGTGACTTGTTCTTTATGATAGTTTTCTATCTTGTTACGTGTTGAAAAACACAATAAATAAAATAGAAAAACTGTTAGCATAGACCACTATTATACAACTAGAGTATAAAGGGTATGGAAAGTTCAAGAGATCACCTTCCTTCACTACGTACACAATGTTACTCCGAGAACGTCTGCAGGGGTTTAAATGTATACTTTTGTAATCAATTTGTAATCAATTTTAATTTTACACCAGGTCGTCTGTAATTCCGTGTCACGTGCGTTTTAACTTGATTGACGTGGTGCATTCTATCGACCATTCAATAAATTTAATGCTGTTTGAATCTACAAGAAATACGATAGGGAGACAATTAAAGGGGGGTTGACAACTAATAAATAAAAATATAATAAGCAATGGCGAATCCAGGGAGTATGTTTCTATACAGAATAGTAATTAAAAAATCCTTTAGAATGTGTACTGCATCGCGAAGAAGTGACTTCTAAACACGAAATAAATTGAACGTTCAATAGCATAACCGCAGGTTAATGAATTTTTCTATACAGCCAAGTTTCGCAAACAGACGGTGTACTTTTTTCTTCTAAAAATTATATGTATTATTGAAAGTTAACTTATATATTGTGTATTCACTGGTTGTTACCTTAAAGTAAGGAGCCTATAATTTCGAAATTAAGAAAAAGAATTGGAAGCCAATTTACGATTTATTTCATATATATCGGTATTTCATTGTCGGATCAGGAGAGGAGGGGTTTCCGATGGTTGAAACTCCCTTTTTCGGAACTGTTTTAATTTCGTTCAACCATAGCCAAATACTGACCCCACCCCCCAAAAACAAAAACAAAACAAAAACA
>MJUU01011334.1:13491-42557 GCA_002080025.1 Modiolus philippinarum
AGTTTTCAAAATTCTTTCAATTACAAATTTGACAACTATAGGGCATTTCTTTTCATTCAACATGTTCATAGGGAATGTTATCTTCTGCATAATGAATTGATCATCATCTTTAACTAAACTCAGTTCTGTTTTTTTCTGGGGGTTCAAATATATTTCTAAATTTCCTGCATTTTTTATATGTTTCTGTATCCTTTTAGTAATCTTTTGAATAGAGGTACGTTTCATTTGTGTTTTTGTGTCTGCATCGGAATATAAATTTGTCCCTCCGTCCGTCGTACACTTTTCTTCAAAAATCCTCTCTGAAAGCACCTGGCCAATTTAATCCAAACTTGGGCTTGGTCAACACAAGGGTATGTAGTTTAAAAATTGTGTTTGGTTAGTAACATGGCCACTGTTACAAAAAATAGAACACAGGGATAAATTACTGGTTTTTGCAAATAACTCCAAAACCGTTGAAGATATTACATATCTAACAGAATAGAAATGTTCAGAATGTCGACTTCTATTTGCTCCACAATTTTGAAGAAAATCGGAAACACCGCCTCAGAGTTACAGCCCTTTTTCCGTGAATTTTTCAAAATTTATGCGGTTTTTTATTTTTTATTTCAAAAACTGTAACAAATAAAGGTGAAGTGTAAATAAGAAAAATTTTCAGCATATCAAGATCTACATACTCTGAAATTTTGAAGAAAATTCAAAGCCCTGTGTAGGAGTTATTGACCATTTTTCACATTTTTTTTCAATGCCATATGGTTTATTGGTTATGTCCCTTTAAATTATGTGTTCAAATCTTCTTTTGTTAACTTTTCTCTTTTAAGCTTTAGAAAAAATTCCTGCTATCACTTCATTTTTTCTATAATTAAGAGCAAAATCAGTGTTTTTGTGCAAATTTCTACATTTTTTTGCAAAAATACTTTCTAATTCTTCACCTTATTTCATGCCCTAATAGTTTTTCTATGTATTGTGTCTTTCAGTGATATTAGTAATTATACACTATTTGCTTTGCTGACATGATTTCAGAAGCAGTTTCTTGGTCTCATAGCCTGCATATGTTTGATATTAAAAAAAAAAGCCATAGGGAGCAGTTGATGAAATTAACCTCGAGAGCTACTGAATGGATTTGAAAAAAAAAAACTTGGCATGAATGATGCTTATGAGGTGCTGACTAAGTAATGAGACTTTGGTACCTTTATTTCATCCCACATGACCATCTGCGGGGAACTTAAATTATAACTGGACTGTATGGAAAGAGTATACACAGAATTTTTATCTGAAACAACTTGGCTAGTTACAAGAAAACTTAATCACAATGTGTCTTAGGTGGTCCCCTTCAAAACAGACGTCCTTCAAGTCTGCACCTTATGCAAATTGGCTACCAATAGGAAACATAGTTTAATATTGGAGTACATTCAAAGATCTTCTTTACAACCATTTTGCCAGTTGGAAATAAACTTTGGCATAACACCTTTGTTTAAAATTGTGTCATGCAGATCCACCTCTTTTCCAAGATAGCAGGCAATAGGCAAAAATAGTTTATTAGAGTTGGATCATATAAATAAATGTTTACATAGTTTGAAAATGATACCCTTTAACATATTCGTTCAGTTGATAATTAATGAAAACTTTTCCATTGCCTTTAATGTGAATAAAAGCATGAAGTTCAAAAGATATTCAAAAGTATATCTATCTCTAACCACCTCAAAAGTACAGTAACAAGTCATGTGCATTTCAATTAATATAAAACATCACAGAATATGTGTGTATTTGAACACCAGCTAATGACGTAGTATGATTAATATCTCCCCAACGCTTTACCGAGCAGTGCGTAAGTAAATCTAACCTACATTTAACTCTGAAAGTATGGACGTGAATCTTACCTTTCATACTGAGTATAGCATAATAGAGTTTTAAATACAGGAACGAGAATGAGAAGTTCATACTGCTTACACATTCCATGAAATTAAAAAAAAAGATTCAAAAAAGAAAAAAAATATCAGAATAATTAATCATTTAATCACTACTAGTTTACAATATTTTTCAATCATTAAAATGTCCAGAGAAACGGGGAGAATTTGTACATTTCAGAACTGTTCCACATGGAAGAATTGTAGATAAACGGAATAGGAAAAGTATTGTTCGTTCACACGGTATTTAGAAAAAATGTCCAAAATGACGATAAATTAAATATTAAATATCCAAACCACAATAGGTTGATCCTTTAGTTTCAACGTTGGCGTTTTTTCATAGGTGACTTGTGGGTTTTCTTCAAATATGATTCGGATCTACGATGCACCACCGAGCGAATTTTGATATTATCTGGCGTGGGAGAACGTCAGCAAGGCGGTTAATGTTGTTGAAGTTGCGTCGCCTTCAAGATGCTGTACGATTAACATTTTTCCTCGTATATTTCCTTTCTTAATTGAGTCTGTCCCAGCTGACATAGCCCTCAAAATCTTACTCTGCATATTCAGTTGTTTCTCTAAAAGTTCATTATTCTTATTTACTGCCCTACTTGACTTTGTCGATGCAGATTCTACTGGGTGTGACAAATGAATGACACCTATCTAAGGACCAGCTTCTATAACGTCCGACACTTTAGGAGGATTGATTGATTGATTGGTGTTTTACGCCAACTTCAGCAATATTTCAGCTATATAGTGGCGAGAAGTGTTGAGTATATTGAACATTTAATAAATACATAAAATTTCAATATAAAACCATATAGCTTTATACAAGTTAAAAAAACAAATGTGTAAAATGTTAAAAACATAATTAGAAGTAATTTTGGTTTAACAGTAACAATATTAGAAATTAAATATTGATACTGTTAAATCTTACTAAATGAATTGATTGCTTTCAAAAATTGAACGATTTTGTCGCCAGCGACATTTGTAAATAAATCTTTAAGACAATCAGCTGAATAACAATCACGCCTGATATCGGCAACATCTACACATTCAATTAAACACATGTTGAATTGTATAAGGACAATTGCATGGAATACATTCAGGTCGATCATCACTGTTGAGGATAAAACTATGTGTTGTTCTAGTATGTCCAATACGACATCGGGTCAGCACTACCTGTTCCCTACGGTTTTTACCGCAGGAACCGACTTGTTTACCAACGTCTTACTGTATTCCATGCAGTTTATTATTTATTTGCAGATCCCATTTGGCCTGCCATAACTTTAAAATGTATGCTTCATGTCAGTGTACGGTACTGGACAATCCGCCATCTCGTCATCTAGTGCATCTTTGGCTTCCTGGTCAGCAACTGTGTTTCCGTAGATCCCCACATGACTAGGGATCCAAACATAAATGACTTCTTTGCCTAATGCTACAAGTGATTTGTAGAATTTGGCTGTTTTCAAAATAATTGGGTGTTTTGTTTTTCGACTTTCAATTGCCAATAGGCAAGAAAGTGAATCGTAACAGATCATGAATTTATTTGACTGCGATAAAGCTACAAATTTAAGTGCTGAGTAAATAGCGTTAGCTTCAGTAGTAAATATTGAACTAGAGGATGGTAATCGGAGAGTTGCTGCACGATCTCCAAAAACGGCTGCAGATTCCACTCTGTCTCCATCCTTAGAAACATCTGTGTTAATTTGCAAGTATTCAGGATGTTCAGATTTAATTCTTGCAAAGTCCTGCTTGATAACCAGAGGATTGGCATCAACCTTTTTGTGTTTACGTAGTTCAAAATTAAATGTTGGTTTTGGGTTCAGCCATGGAGGTTTTTTGGGAGTTTCTATAGGAGCTATTTCATCTAGATTTATATTAGCAGATTCAAGGTGTGGTTAATACGAAGAGCAAAAGGTTGTATAACGTTTGCGCGTTTTTCATAGTCAGCTTTGTGAAGAGGTTTGAAAACACAGTTGTGAGAAGGATTGGAGGGATACGCTTTAAGCTTTGTTGCATATTGTAAACCAAGTTTAATACGTCTTCCTTCCAAGGGTGGTTCATTAGCTGCAACATAGAGACTCTCTAAAGAAGTTCTGATCGCACCCAATAAAAGACGCAAACCTTGGTGGTGAACCGTATCTAGTAATTTAATGTATAATTTACGGGCGGAACCGTAAATAAAACATCCATAATCTAGTTTTGACCGAATCAACGATCGATATAAATTTAATAAAACAGTGCTATCCGCACCCAAGTCGGTGCTCGACACAACTTTCAAAATATCTAATGCCTTTAGGCATTTGTTTTTTAGCATTTTGATATGAAGAAGAAATGAAAGTTTACTATCAAAAATTAAACCAAGGAACTTGGCCTCTTTCACAATAGTTATAAGGTTATTGTATAGTTTAAGCTCTTGGTCTGGGTGCATTTTCCGCTTACAACAGAAATAGATCCCGACTGTTTTCGAGCTTGAAAATTTAAAACCATTTTTAACTGCCCATTTTTCGATTCTGTTTAGACATAATTGCAATTGGTGTTCTATGTTATTCATGTTTTTGCCACGATAGCAAATCAGAAAATCATCTACATAAAGAGATCCATCATGTTATCTTTTAAAACCTGGGCCAAACTATTTATTTTAATTCTAAATAGTGCGACAGAGAGGATGCTTCATTGCGGAACATCCATCTCTTGTTCAAACGAGTCAGAAAATGTAGAGTTGACTCTAACATTGAATTCACGATCCTTGAGAAAATTATCAATAAAATTTTGTAAACTTCCTCTCAACCCCAAAATCTTTTAAAATGCCATATTTCCATGTTGTGTCATATGCTTTTTCAATATCGAATAAGATGGACACTGCATGTTCTTTCTTTAAAAATGCATTTCTGATAAATGTTTCGAATCGAACTAAATGGTCTATTGTTGTACGACCTTGTCGAAACCCATTTTCGATGTTCGACAGTAGTCCGTTCGATTCAAGAAACCAAACAAGACGGTCATTTATCATCCGTTCCATTGCTTTACAAACGCAACTAGTTAATGCTAGTGGTCTGTAATTCGACGGTTCTGAATGGTCTCTACCTGGCTTTGGAATAGGTACTATTGTAGCTTGTTTCCACATGGATGGCAATTCGCCGGATTTCGAAATATTAACAGTCAAAAGGATTTCAAGTGTTGTTTCTGGAAGATTTTTGAGCAGCTGGTAATGTACCTCGTCGGGTCCACAAGCCGTGTCGTGTGCCTTACCCAACGATTTTCTCAATTCATCCATAGAAAAATGACGGTTATAATCTTCCGAATTATTAGAGGTGAAGTTTAATTTTGTTTTTTCTTTTTGTGCTTTTATTTTCTGAAAAGTTAGACGATGAGTGTTTTTCAAAAGTTTCTCCAATTTTATTAGCTATATCTTTTTCAGATGTTAAAATATCTTGCCCTTGTTTTATGTGATGGACATTGGCTTTACTATTTTCCCCCTTAATTTTTTGTACCATATTCCATACTTTGTTCATAGGAGTGTGGCAATTTAATTTTGAAACAAAGTTACGCCAAGATGTACGCCTTCTTTTTTCAATGTTCTTCGGGCTTTCGCTATTTACTCAGCACTTAAATTTGTAGCTTTATCGCAATCAAATAAATTCATGATTTGTTCCGATTCGCTTTCTTGCCTATTGGCAATTGAAAGTCGAAAAACAAAACACCCAATTATTTTGAAAATAGCCGAATTCTACAAATCACTTGTAGCATTAGGCAAAGAAGTCATTTATGTTTGGATCCCTAGTCATGTGGGGATCTATGGAAACACAGTTGCTGACCAAGAAGCAAAGGATGCACTAGATGAAGAGATGGCGGATTGTCCAGTACCTTACACTGACATGAAGCCTTTAATCGCTAAATATATTTTAAAGTTATGACAGGCCAAATGGGATCTGCAAATAAATAATAAACTGCATGGAATACAGGCAGACGTCGGTAGACAAGTCAGTTCCTGCGGTAAAAACCGTAGGGAACAGGTAGTGTTGACCCGTTGTCGTATTGGACATACTAGAACAACACATAGTTTTATCCTCAACAGTGATGATCGACCTGAGTGTATTCCATGCAATTGTCCTTATACAATTCAACATGTTTTAATTGAATTTGTGGATGTTGCCGATATCAGGCGTGATTTTTATTCAGCTGATTGTCTTAAAGACCTATTTACAAATGTCGCTGGCGACAAAATCGTTCAATTTTTAAAAGCAATCAATTTATTTCATAAGATTTAAATGGATTTATCTTAAAGTTCTAATATTATAACAATTAAGCTTCTCGTATTATGTTTTTATATTTTACACACCGGTTTTACTTGTATAAAGCTGTAATGGTTTTATATTTATATTTTATATATTTAATTATTAAAATTGTTCAATATATTTAACTGTTCTCGCCACAATATAGCTGAAATATTGCTGATGTTGGCGTTAAACATCAATCAATCAATCAATCTTCGGGCTTTCGCACGAAAAATACGGAAATTGCCGAGGTTATCTGTTGTTGGATGTTTGTTTAACCGTCGTTCTGCTTTTTTACGACTTTTTAAGGCTTCTTCGCAATCATCATTAAACCATGGTTTTCCAGGAAGTTTTAGATTGGTTGAGGTCTTAGGTATGGCTTCATCCTCAATGGAAAGTATTTTTTCAGTAAACAAGTTGATGAGGTCACTGGCGTTTTTAAAAAGATCTAGATGTAATTGTTCTCTGCATAGACTTTCGTATAAAGGCCAATCAGCTTTATCAAATTTAAACCGCTTTGGCTTTGTTGTCGCAGTAGAAGAAAGATGTTCAAGAATAACAGGAAAATGATCACTACCACATAAGTCGTCGTGTACTTTCCATGAGAAATCCAAAAGAAGTGATGGGTCAGTTAGAGTAAGATCTATAGCTGTATTAGCTCCGTTACCCGGATGTAAATAGGTGTTGGAACCATCATTGAGTATACATAAACCTTCCTGTGACATTTAGTCTTCCAACATTTTTTCCTTTTTGGTGGTCTGATTGGGGATATATCATCCCTTTTGGAGTGTTGCCCTTTACCGTTTTTAGAACGATGAGGAGATCTGCTGGATCTACCTTTTGAGGGGGATCTGGACTGGGATTTCGCTCCTGATGGAGTGTTGTCTGCTCTAGACAGAGCAGTCTCCATTTCCATATCTTCATCATCGTCTGAATACGGAACAGTTGGGAAATTGCTGAAACGGTTATGTACTGTCACAATATCGCGCTCAGCTTTTTTAACTCTATTTAATTTCATTACTGGGTCGGGTTTCTTCCCAGACTTGTTTTTCTTATTTTCAGAGGACTGTACAGTTTTGTGTTTTTCTGTTGACGTAGTTTGCTTCTCTTTAACAATTTGAGGACTAGATGTTATACTTGCTAAACTTGAAGAAGGTGCATGGATATCGGCAGCTACTACCAGGGACGAAATAGACGATGTTGTTTGAGATATTGCTGAAGATGAACTAGTTTTTTTTTTCCATGATCTGTAGTAAGGAATGGCTTATCAGAAGATAAAGGCCATGTATATTCTGTTTGAGTAGAAGTGGTCGACAATTGTTTTACTATATTAGAGTATAATGGCTGGTTAGTCATGACTTTGTTCCGAGAGAGAGAAAATTCTCCTTGCCTCCTGATAGCTACAATTTTTCTCAGCTTTGATTTTTTGAATTTCCTTTTGTTCTTTATAGACAGGTCAGTCTTTTGAAGAAGCCATGTGTTCTGTACTGCAATTAAAACATTTAGCAGTGTTCTTGCAGGATTGAACGTCATGTCCTTCCTGTCCACATTTAACACAGTGCTGTTTTTCTCTACAAGAGTTACTGCCTATCCAAATTTTTTGACACTTAAAACAACGCACTGGCGATGGAATAAACGGATCCACTTTAATAAGAAAAGGGCCAACATGTATTGGTTTTGGTGGAGTCGGCTTTGAAAATTTTAAAAGATAAGTTTTTAGATTTATGATTTTGTTGTTTTTTTTTTAGTGAAACGTTTTACATCAATAACTTCTTGTGGAGATAGTTCCTCACATATTTCAGTGACTGGTAGGTCAGAGAGGTTACCATTTCTGTCGCGAACAATGCCACCACTAAAATTCAATTTTGAGTTTGCAGATGCTGCAACTGGAATGTCTCCGACTTTGTATAATTGAAAATTTTTGGATTGTTGTTGTCTGTCGACTTCGATCTAAATATTGCCATTCCTCAATTTAGTTACATTTTTGACATCGCCGGCGCAGCCTTTGATGGTTTTGTCCAAAACGAAAGGTGAAACTTTGCTTAATGGTTTTGATTCTATTGTACTTTCTAAAACAATAAACCTGTACCAGTCCGAATTTCTAATTTTAAATGGTCTATTATCATTTTCATCACTTGAATATTCTAAATCTCTTTTGTTCCCCACCCCCCAATTGTGTGCTGGTGTATCCATATTGTCACCTGAAAGTTCACTGCCCTGCTCCCCACCCGCCACGGAGTGCCAACAAGGGCGATGCTTGTCAACGGTGGATATCGAACGCATAAAGAATGGAAATCAATCCAGGTCCACGAAGGTGTAAAATACCTGATCGGCCAAATCAATTTCCAGTAAGAAAGCGCAAACCGAAAACATCAGGGATACAGGACAGTATACTCGCATAGAGAATTCCTGTACGAAGACAAGCATCGTGCTAGGGGTTACCCAGCGATACACGTCTTCTTGTTTCTCAGTTTTAAGCTAATTTCTCATTTTATTCATTCAAGTTGGACTAATGATATCCGAAGGGCTAGACATGTCCAGCCGATTGATCGAATCGGGCCATTCGACCGCCCGTCTAGATGAAGTAAGGGCCAAAGTAGTGTGTTTCAACTACCAGGATCCCGTCCTCCACCGACACGGGTCGTCAACACACGGCAAACGTGTCGCCTACATTAGAAGACTCTTAACTTTAAGCTCGTAGGTGTGCGCTTCGGACCTATTCTACCCCGGGAACCGAACGGGGCCTCTGTTAGGAAGACTCATACTCCAAGCTCAGAGGATGCTGTGGACTATTCTTCAGCCGGGACCGCGCACGGCGGCACTTTAGGAGGAAGAATGAAATCTGGTAAAACAGGACATTGCATAGTTACTTCCGCTAGTGGTTCTAATAAATGTAACTCAAATTTTCCTATGAGTTACGAAGGTCAGAGTCAGAAGAGTTGCCTCAACTGCCTGCTGTAAGATGTCGGTCAGGTTTTAGTCCAGTCATCAAGAACATATTTCATATTAGAACAATAACTATGAGAGATCTTTTTTTTGATGTAGCCTGTTGGAAACGCCTTTGGTTGTTTATGTTAGATTTAGCTGTTTTAAATGGATATTTAGTCATAATTCAAAATCAAGCTTTGTGACAATGATTCAAACATAGTTTTCTGATAAAATTTAAAAAATAAAGGGACATGGAGTTAAAATGCATTTGACATATCAATAAAAATACATGAATTACTTATTATATTAGTGTAAACAGTATTTATTTATTTGATATCAACATATTAAATTGATTGTTCTTCATCTTGAAGTCACTGTGAGGGTTTTAAACACGAAGCAAACACTCCGTTTTATTTTATCAAATATATTTATTGTTATTTTCGTTGAGGGAGATAAATTTACCATCTAGATGTACAACAGTCCTGATTGTGATAAACGCGAAAGCCTCTTGCTCAATGGTTTACAGTGTAAAATTATTAATGTTGTCAAGAACCTAAGATGTAAACAGTATTCTGTATAATTTTACATACATTTACTGACAAAATGTGTTAAGTGTAAATCGCTTTTCTACTGAATTTATATTTTTTTTGTTTTGCTTTGTTGTATTTTTCACTTTTTATTATATTTACTAAGAATTAAATTTTGCTGAAGGATGTTGTGTTCTACAAAAGTGTCCGAGAAAAACATCTTGTACCTCGCATTCCATTTTGCCTTGGGTGCATTCCTGCCATCTTGTCTTAATCTTTTATAATACCATGATAGTTCCTGAATAGAACCCTTTCCATTTTCACTCTTAAAATGAAGTGTTATATTTTGCCTTATGACGATAAATATTTGAACATCGATATTTTTGCTGCCGTTATTTTAAATTAATTCAATTAATTAAGTGTCATTAAAAAAAGTAGAAAAAAAATCAAAGTATTAGTAATATCATTTGCTGATGACTGAACAAAAAATGAGTTGATAAGACATGAATTCTTCACTGACATACCTCCAACAGATTACGTATGGGACTAAACAAGTCAACACTAACTAAATATAATTCAATTATAATCATACTGGCATCTTGTGAGACAAATGTTATAATTAATATTTATCATTTATGAAAAAGTGTTGAATATGAAACTAAATGTAAACAGATCACTTGCACATGACATAAACGGTATTTTTTTAAATATTTTGTCCCTGATAGTTTAATGCAAAATTAATTCAAAGTCATTAAAGCATGAAATTTAGGTCATCAGGTTGTACACATGCTCGAATTCAAGACAAAATCACCAAAGGCTAATAAAAAAATATAAAACAAGGAATATTGATCTTCCAACAGTTATCCACTGTTCACAACTATTACCTTACATTTTATAAGTTGTGAGAAATGAGCATTGAAAGGCAATAGGCAGAATAATAAAAACCTCAGGTGTATGTTAAAATGTAAAATGATTTGCGAAGTACACAGTACCATCAAAATCTACTATATTTTTATTTCATTTTTACCCTATATATTTACAGATGTCGAAAAATAATTTCGTCTTTATGTATTTAAATTCGATGAACACAAAAAGTGACCAAAATTTCCACGGATTGTCAAAGGTCCTATTTATATCATAAAAATATAATTTATTTTCGTGATTTAAGTCAATCAGGAAAAAAATAAAAATCCCACGAAAATTACCCGCTATACGATAGTTTGATAATCTTTATTGGTTAATTTTAAATATTTAAATTTATATTTGAATAAAAAAATATAATTATTGTGTTTTCATTAATTTTCTCTTCACACATAGCTGCAGCCTTAATGCCCTACTTTGTGGGCTTGGAAACTTGGATGAGAATCATACTATTCGATGTTGAAATAACTAAACAGATGATTTCATCGAAAAGATGATTTCTTCGAAAGGACGAGGCAGTTCCAAATAACACATATTTTTTCCAAACTCAGTTGGAACACTTCAAACAACATGTTTGCTTTTTGAAACTGTCGAAATAACTCACAGTTGTTAAAAAGACAAATAATATCCTGAATTGTTCTCCAGATGATGGAATTAATACTAAGAATTTCGAAGTTTCCTCAACGACATTCATTTCTTTCATCGTGCAATTTTAAGTTCCTTTACTGATAATGTACGAGGACATTTGAAGAGTTGTCTGCAGTGGTAAGAAAGACAGGAACGTCTCCCGGTGGTCGGAGGGAGATCTTTAATTGTGGAAAGATGGTATGAGACAAGCGGGATTTATAATGATATGAAAATTTACACGAAATAAATCTAGGAAAAGGTAATCATCAGTATAAAAACACATTTGCTGGATGGACAATATCATAGAAATTGAAAGAAACAGGTATTATTGTGCTCATTTTTCTGTTTGGTCTTTTAAAATCTATTTATTGATACTAAAATAATGTCTCCCAATAGTCGCAAGGGTAAATAAATGGGAAATCCGTAGGAAGCTCTGTTGTCCGCCAAACAAAAAATTCTGCAAGCATCATGAGCTAAGGGTCTACAGCTAGGTAATCGGCGCAATCAGAACCTTTGCTACTGCAAAGAAATACGTGAGAAGACTATACACAACCACTTACAAAAATTGCTACATGTTATAAAGGAACTATCTCATTTTATTGTTCTTATATGGCTTGATGAGTGCTCTGTGGTTGTTTAAATGTTGTGATCGTCTTGTCGGCCAATGGATGACAGCGATTGTAAGAACATTTTGACAGTTAAAAATACGTATGATGACGATCATGCATCCATGGATCAAAAGGTAAAAAAAAAACATGGATGTAGCGTTACTCGACAATTAGTTTTGAATTCCGCTTAAACCGGTTCTAGGGACCGTCTTGAAATTTCTTTGAGGTATGAGTAAAGCTCATTGTTGAAGGCATAATGGTGACTTCAAGGTGAAGAACTACAATAAAAGCGTTGTTCCATTGCTTAGTATTACCACCATGTTTTTGTCTCATTTGTATGTATTTACTCCATCTCCCTTCATTGTTGATTGTCAAGTGTCGCGGACGAAGTAGAACTCTCGTAATATGCATTGTGCTTGATTGTCTATCGGCGTGAATAATATCTTCGCCTTTTTAAATTGTAAAAATACTTAAAGGCAATCAAATTACTAATTAGGGTAATAGGATTAAACAAATATTTGGTATTTTCTATTTCCTTTAACCGTTTTTTCTTAATGAACATTATTCCGATATTTCCATTAATGTTTCCATCTTTTTCATATTAAATTTCTTGTTTTCAATCTCCTTATTGAGTTCTTTTTAGTTTCTGTATCATTTTCTCACTTTTTTGTTGTATTACTTTCAATATCTATATTAGAAAATTTAGTTTAAAACTAAGGAATATCTCCTTCATGGAAAGCTCTGTCCTTAGCTGATTTTGGTTCTCTATTTAGGAACTTTTGATTATTTGTTCTTTATCATCTTGTAAACCTTTCGTTTCCTGGATTTCCAGTTATTTGAATTTATCTGCACTGATGAGACATAAGTTGTCGAAACGGCCATATATAGAGAGTGTATTTACAGTAACTTCGATATTTTGTTATTCACTTAAATGGTTGTCCTGCCGATGATGTACATGGTGATTTATAGCAGTGTTACCCGTCTTTGTTACCTCCTACCATATGACCTCTTTCATGACTTAAAGAAAATGTTACATATCTGTAACCCTCTGGTCTTGGTTAAAAGAAGTCTGTTGAATCGGCTTTTATCATTAGTTTTGACACTTTTTTTCACTAATCCCATCTGAAAATCAACAATTTGGTTTTCTTCATTCTGTATTTTATCCATTTTCTCGTTTATTGTCTCATTTTCTGTTTCAATACCCTTTTCAATATGGTTTCTTACTGAATTTTTTTGCTTCTAAAGTGGATGGTAAAAGGTAACTATCAAGTGCATCTTACGCTGTCCTTAAATCACTTCTATTTTTTCCTGATGTCCAAGTGAAAGATTTCCATTTTGAAACATCAAATAGATATCATCTTTGAAGTGGAGACTTCCAGATAAAGAACTAAAATGGAAGGGTTGTTTCATTGCTTTGTTTAACACGTATATGTAGAGACATTTTCTCAAATGAATCAACTTCATATCTTTTCACCGATATTTCATAGGGATTTAATAGTAGAATTTTTAAGGGAGTAACCTTTTGTTTTGACGAACTTTCCTAATAGAACAACATGAGAAAAGAGTTCTGAGAATTCATTGGGATTTAATAGTATAATTTTTAAGGGAGTTACGAGTGTCATAAATTTTGTAATTAGAATTCTAACCTTTTGTTTTGACGAACTTTGCAAATAGAACAACATAAGAAAGAATGTAAGAATTTTTGAGATATAAAACGTCAAAATTTTGGCTGGGAACAGTTCTCTCTAGTCTTTTCCTTCAATTTCCATTGGTTGTTTATATGCTTTAAAATGTATAAAAAAATATAATTGGAAGTTTATAGAATTTTATATGCATTTTAAAGTGACCTATGACCAAGAATATATGATAAATGTGCAAAAAATTTAGCCGTGTTTGAATGGATAAATGTCGAAGATATCGAATGCCTCTGGAATCTGACGCTCATTCTCCCTTAACATAATTATTACATGGTCTTACAAGTTATATTAAAATTTTCCCCCTATATAATGATATGTATGGAAAAATTATACTTAATCCAAAGTAATAATTGTTTGAAGTGGTATATTAAATTTTACTTTTGAAATTTCCATCATTGTCATAAAATCCCAACGTAGTTTCAGTGGATCAGTTTCAATTTATCCGGCTAAATTCCCGAAGGGAGTGACAATGGTTTAATAGTACAGTTTAGAAATTCATTACATTCCCTGCTCCTTTGTTTCACTCTTGTGTATTATATTTGGATCCTTTCTGTCAAACAAAACTGATCACTGGGTATTTGTATGTGTTAGCACCTGCCTATCTCGAGTGATTCTTGTTTGACAGAGTAACTACTTAGACCATAAACCTATATAAAACGTTATATTTATACGTTCTTGTTCATACTTGGTTATTTTTGACAAAACTTCAAAGGTCGTGGCTAGGTAGAAACAAGTAATTCGTTTTGTTTATAAAAGTTTTGATGGTAACTATATTAGTGAAATCATTTTCATCAAGTATTTTGGAATATGATTTGTATTCTGGTCCGGAATCCAAGACTTAAAATTAATGATTGATTGTTGCTTAACGCCAACTTTAGCAATATTTCAGCTATATCGTGGCGTGAACTGTTTATAATTTAGTAAGGTCACTTAAAACATCTTGCTATGTACAGATAAAAAGACTTATAAAAGATAAAATCATATAACAGCTTTTAAAATTGATTAATTTTGTTGCCTGCGACGTGTGTCGGCAACATCGACACCATCAAGTAAAGCATGTTGTTTTGTGTACACACAATTACACGGCATACACTCAAGTCGGTCTCCACCATAAAGCATGTTGAATTGGGTAAGCACAATTACACAGAATACACCCAAGTCGGTCTTAACCATAAAGCATGTTGTATTGTATAAGCACAATTACACGGAATACACTCGAGTCGGTCTTCACCATTTAAAATATAACCATGAGTTGTTCGTGTATGCCCTATTCGACCCCTTGTCAAAACAACTTCCTCCTTCCTGAGGAACAACTTCTGGTTGTATTCCGTGCAATTAATTATTTGTTTGCAAGTCCCATCTGTCTTGCCATATCTTTTGGATGTATTTACTTATTAGAGGCTTCATGTCAGTGTAAGGCACTGGACAATCCGCCACCTCATCATTTAATGCATCCTTTGCCTCCTGGTCAACAGCTGTGTTTCCATCCCTTCATGACTAGGGATCTAAGCATAAATGACTTCTTTGCCTATACCAACAAGTGACTTGTAGAACTCAACGACCTTAAGAATAACTGGGTAATTTGTCTTACGACTTTCAATTGTCAATAGGCATGAGAGAGAATCAGAACAAATCAAGCGATGAAGCAACAAATTTGAGTGCTAAGTAAATAGCGTTGGCTTCAGCAGTAAATACTGACACTTTAAATGACATGTTTTAGTTAATTACGGACCTGATTAAAGATAATCAGTGGAGACAAATGTTTATTAGTATATGACAGAGTATCAAATTAATTAATGAGATGGGGTGTTTGGATAAAGCAATACAATTATCACATTTATTTAGCTTTTGAAAAAAAATGTGATAAGAAATAAAAGTGACAACAAAAGTCCGAATCGATCAAAGGAAGAGACCAGTAAGGAAAATCCGTATAACATTCGACTGACTCAGGGGAACAGAATCCGACACAGAACATTTCTGGCAAGCCGTCATATTCCCGACTTGGAACTTGGAACGGGCATTTTATAAATAAAATGGTGGGTTAAACGAGGTTTATTGGTGCATCAACCTCCCGCTTATTTGACGACTAACTATAGCTTCTGTGTGCCCAGATTGTGTTAAATGTCAAAGCCATAATATTGTCAGGGGGCACTACACTATTTCAATACGCCAATGTTTGACAGACCTCGAAAATAGTACTATAAAAAATAGTGCCTTTTAATTTGTAGTGACTCCAGCCAATTGATACATGTTATAATCAGCAAGATCATAGAATATTTCCACTGTCGACAAGCGGATTATCGTAACTGCAATTACGACGATCCCAAAATGGCGACGTGAAAAAACGGTCAAATTAACATTCCCTTTTATTCATTTAATACTCAGTGACACATATCAATACTTGACCAGTGCGAAGGTCTTTTGATCAGTGATAAGCTATTAACATGATTTCAATCAACATTCATCCGTTTTGGAGAAACGCACAACAAAAATAAATGGGAAGATAATCGTAACTCAAATATTTTTAATGAAGGATTATCGTAACTTGGGATACTGATTATGGTAACTGTCTTTTTTTATCGTGACACAAAAACTATTTCACAACTATCTAGGAAATTGGGACTTATTTTTCATCATGGATTCTCCGACCTATCTAAATGGTCGAAAATAGAAATCAAGCATCGGTCTCATGCTTGTTAGATGTGGTTAGGTATGAAATGAAAATTTGTCGATTATTAAAGTGGCGAAATAGAACACCGAAATGAGTTCCATTCTCTGTAAGAATCAGACAGAGCATGAATCAAGATTTAAAAAGACGCACGTGTGAGGTGTCAGTAATTATAGATTTTTTTGGTTAGAAATACATGATAAAATTTGGTTTCAAAGGGAGATTATATATGCGAATTAACTTTCTTTCCCGCGCGCAGAATTTCTTGGTATATAACAACCTATTGTATTTCTACTGTCATGTACGTTCAGTACTCCAATTTAGTCAGTTAGATGTAGTTGATATTCTACCTCAGTGTATTTTATCCAGAAGGAAGGAATGGGCTGCCGAAATAAATCCCCAATAACATTAACTCCTTATGCATATATGTCGAACGTATGAAATCTGTCAATTAGAGCCATCCACAGATCGTGAAGTTTTCTGCATTCTGTGCCCAAAGACCGAAAACTGCAAAAATACACAGACTTGTTCATGGGCGCAGGTTGCATGGAACGGGTGGCACATTGTATTGAACGGAGCGCAGATTTCACATTCCGGGATGCAGATTTTAATTTCGAGGTGCAGAGAGCATATCCTAGGACGCATATATTGCATTGAATGGAGCGCATATTATGTCCAGGTCAATGGTCAGGGTTTAAATCAGGTAAACGGTATTTATTTTCAGAGAAAGGGTTATGGTTATTGCCAGGAGAAAGGTGAGGGTTATATTCGGGGGGAAGGGTTTGGACTATATTTAAGAAAGAGTTGGGGTTTTAGTTAAGGAAACGGTTAGTGGTAAATTAGGGAAAGGGTGATGGTTATTGTCACCGAAAGGGTTATAGTTATATTTAGGGAAATGGTTATGAGAGACATGTGTCAAGGATAGAGTTAGTCGGGGGAACGGTTAAAGTAATGGCCAGGGAAAGAATCGGGATTAAATCATAGGATTATTTCATTCACGTTTTACTAGTGATAACAGCCAGTGAAAATTTATTGTGTACTATTTTAAGTTCGTTCTCTCTATTGCTTGGTTACACGTATGTTACTTTTGATTTACGTATTCATAAAATACTATGTTGTCTCTCTCATAAAGATAGGAGCAGCAATTGGAAATGTAATCGTCATCCCAATACTTGCAATCTGCGCCCTTCCGTTTGAAAATAGTGCCCTGCCATTTTGAGTATAAACCCTTCCATTTGCAAGATGGGAGCGCAGATTTTATAAAACCGTGCAATCTGCGGAGGGTGCCGAGTGCTAAAATTCCTTACGATTAAAGTATTGCCTATCATTCTGCCTTTAAACTTTGACACGCATGCTGTTTTATGTTTCAGTTGACTGAAGAGACATAAGTTGCAGAAACTAAATTCACAGTTACTTCGATATTTTGTTATTTAGTGCAGTTCTTTGTAAAAGTCGGGATTGAGTGGCACATGACTATAGCAAAAATTTTACCTTTTCATCATTTTTTGAAGATGTTTGGCTCAAAAGATGATATATATATATATATATATATATATAAAGTTAATTCACATTAACTTCGGTATTAAGTTATTTATTCATAAAATTCTATCAAGGGTTGATTTCTATGCCTTTTTTTAAATTGAACAATAGCCAAATCCCAATGTTTTTTATAAAAGCGAATGTGAAATGGCAATATTTGGTCATCTTTTTATCAAAATGCCAGTACTGCTGTGTAAAAAAACATTGATTTTCGTGTTTCTATGAGCAATTACTACTAATTTAAAATAATGAAATATTATTGAAAATGCGTTTGAAATGTTAATGAAAAACAGTTGAAAAGAAAGGAGCTAAAAAAGGCGGGAAAATATTTCCTTACTTTTTCTTGTATAAAATCAATTAAAATTCATAAAAAATAAATTTATGATTCACGCCTATTTTTATCTTGAATATTATATTATATGTCTTTGTAAAGTTTCGTCTTAATGATAAGAGGATTTCGTTAACCAAGAATGCTAGTAAAATATTCTGCTTTACATAGTTGCAATAAGACGACCATGGCCAGTTATTATAAATAAATATCTCTGAAATAGATGCTACATCTCAGTGCTACACAGAAATAATCAAAATTTTGATCTGGAACTTTATGCTACGAGAAATCGCGAGAGGGAGATTTACGGATAGTATTTCCGCCTAATAGGAAACGTATTACCTATCTAATATTGTCCCAAGTCATTTTAGTATACAAAATAGCAGCCTACATAGAGTGCATACAGCAGCCTCATTGGTGGTAGCATAGAAGGCTTAGTTTCCTGCCCCTACCCATTTCTCCCCTTTTCCAATGACAATTAAAACTCGTTGCCTCGGTTGTAACTGCCAACTTCATTTGCTTTACTTATATTAATTATTTAAATTGATTAACTTAATTTGGTCATGATATAGCTGAAATATTGCTCACTGGACGTTAATAGAGTGCATCCATATTGATGCAAACATTTGCAGCTTTTTAGAAGGTCAAAAGAGTGCCCAATTTCCTGTCCCTACCCATTTCTCCCCTTTTCCAATGACAATCAAAACTAGTTGCCTCGGTTGTCCCTCCAACCCAACTTCATGTACTTTACTTATAACTATTTAAATTGATTAACTTAATTTGATCATGATATAGCTGAAATATTGCTCACTTGACGTTAAACTCCTTTAATCAATAGAGTACATCCATATTGATGCAAACATTTGAAGCTTTATAGAAGTTTAAAATGGTTCACATCGTTAATGATGGAGATACGGGATCGGAGGAAGTTTTAATGAGTGGTGTTATACTTCTGTTGATATTTTTTTCTCACCATATTTTAGTAGTAAATTAGAGAGTTATGATACTGGCTTTATTCATTTTCTTTGAGTTACGATAATCATTTCTGAATAATTTTCGAAGTTACGATAAACTCACATCTGCGTTACGACGATCTTCCCTATTTCTTAAATTGTCGATTTCTCCAAAACGGATGAATGTTGATTAAAAGCATGTTAAAAGTTTATTACTGGTCAAAAGATTTGCAATGGTTTAGTATGGTTGTGTGTTATTGAGTATTAAATGAATAAAAAGGGAATGTTAATCTGACCACTTTTTGACGTCGCCATTTTGGGATCGTCGTAATTGCAGTTACGATAATCCGCTTGTCGACAGTGACTTCTAGGTGAATGAATATGAATAGCTGTAACTAACAAACAAGAATTGAAATTAACTCTTGAAATTTACTCTTTAAGATACAAATTAACCATATAATCCCCCATAAAGAAACCTGAAAAAATAGAACTATATAAAAGTGTTCTATGACAGACATTCTAATGTCTTTTGATTTTTTACACACAAAAAAAAGCAAACAACTGTATAATAATAAAGTAAAATTTGGAACAGCAATGTGACAATTTGAGTCCAGCAGAAGAATTTTTGCGACAACTTATGCCTCTTAAAGACAAAAATCATTTATTTGGATGTATATTTACGATATTAGTTTGGGTCCATTTTTCATCTTTCAAGAGCTACCTAAGTTTTATCGTATAATAACAAAATGTACTTTAATGTAGATGTCATCGTCGATTTTTGATTTGGTCAGATATGCTAATTCCTCTGTAATTGTACTATTTTATTTTTCAAAGTCGTTCTGTTATTTAATTCCTGTTTAGAAAACCGTCTTCTGGACGGATTGCTCTTTACTCTTAATTTAGAAATTCAAGACTGAAATTATCCACACCAAATTTTGAATGCAACCTATTAATTATGCAAGTGGCATTTGATTTAAAAATTCCTTATTCATATGGTAATATTGTCATAATTTTTATTGCTTGATGTATAAATGACAAAGCTTTCATAAAAAATGCCGTGAATTAATATTTTGTGTGCTATAAGTTAACACATAAATTTTCTTTCTTTGAATGCCATCATTCATTGTTTCATTTTTTATTTCATTCAGTTTTTTGTTGTATTTATATCTTAGTTGATTAACACAGAATTTAGATAATTTGGAAATACAAGGCACATTTTCAATAGTGCACACTCGAGTTTCAGAAAATTTTGTTTCTCTTCATTGTAAGATATTGATGGCATTTCTGACTTGAAAACTCCAAACTTGTCATATCATCAACAGTGAGTATATCTATTTTTTGCATCATGAGCTCCTTGGATTCATATATTAAATGAATGACGGGTTTCTCTATTTCGCTATATCACAACATGTAAAATATTTTGCCCATGAAAACCCACTTTTAAAATTACATTTCATGTACTTGGAGGAAATTTTGGACAATTTTAAGAAATTGACATTACTCCTTCACACATTATTTTCAAATTTCTATAGAAATCCTATTGAAAACTTAGCAATAGACATTTCCCGTCAAATTATTAATTACTTATACTCAAAATCAAGTGTATGAACCTATTATTATGTAACCCCAGATAACGTCAGAATGACATGTTGTTATTCTACGTTTTTTTTTTTGATTATTATAATATATTTCATTCCACATATTTTGTCCGAGCGATTATTTTAAATTGGCCGATCGAAACAATTAAAAACTTTGCACACAATTAGAATGCAAAGGTATATGTTGTGCATTTAATATTTTGAAAATGACCGTCATTTCCGCCAATAGACGTCAAAATATCAATTATTTCTAGGTAGATTTTGAGGCTGCCAATGAGATGAAATGATCGAATTGGTTGTCTTAAGCTGACATCGGTGATTGCTTGTTATTGCAAAATCTAGTTTTTTTGTTAACCTCCCATTAAGTCCCACTAATGCAGAACACTTTGATGAAATTCTCATTACTTTCATTCAAAGGTAGCCACTACCTTAAGAGAATATGTAATATAAATCCTATACAAATTGCAAAAGAACAAGGTAGTTAGTAAAAGATGTAACATTTTGTCTAGCACCTGTTAATTCGGAGACGGTTATGGTATCATAAATCTGTTGACCTATGTAGATGCACAATAAACTTAATAAAAAGTAAATAAGGTTAATAAATAAACAAGGAAAAGGTATGAAAGCCATTGAAATCTGACATAAGATTATGTTTATATTGTTCAACAACAAAATATGTGCAATACCTAAATTGACAACGTGTATTTGATAAAACCTTAAAAACCCATTTTCCAGATAATCACTTCTTGTTGTGTGAAGTCCACAAACAGCGCCAAAGGCTACACAGGACAATTACAGAAGCTACAAATCAAAGGAAAAATCGAAAATTAAGCGTCAAGAATTATCTTAACATATATGTATAATAAACACAAAGTGGTACAATAAACCAAATAGAGAAAGCAAAGATACAGAACTAATCACAAACATCAATGCGATAAATACATCGGCAAACGAATACAGAAGCAAGAAAGAGGAAAGGGGAATTCTAAAATCATAAATCCAAAATCACGGAAATTCACAGACAACACGAATTGAGACAGTATGAAAAAACAAAACAGATAAACAAAAATGAACAAGAACGCTACAAAACTAAAGCACTAGCAGCGTGAACCCTTATAAAACTTAGGTATCATCAAGTGCTCCGGAAAGGTAAGCATGATCTGCTCCTCGTGTGGCACCCGTCACATTGCCAGTGAAAGGTCCGGTTTTGTCACTGTTCGTGTTAAGCCGGTAACAAACTCTAGATCTACCCAAAGATATCTGTTCTCATTTGTGATTGATTGATTGATTGAATATTGTTTAACGTCTACTCAGCAATATTACAGCTATATCAAGACGATTGATTGATTGAATATTGTTTAACGTCTACTCAGCAATATTTCAGCTATATCAAGACGAGAACAAGTTTGTTAATAAATAAACACTTTGGGGTAGGGAAAGGGCCATGGGACGGGAAATTCTGACTGCCACCGGAAAAGTAGGGTGAAATCGTCAAGAGCGGGGAATTTAGCCTTGTAGCCGATCACCTACGGACCACCCCAAAAAGAGCTTGCTACAAAGGTTCTTTAACGTGCAGGAAGCGTGGCATTTCTTCCAACACGTGGACCTAAGTTTACATCCCATCCAAAAGATGGGTTGTGTATTTATTAATCCCGCACAACCACGGAATGGGTCCTATTTCTATATCCCGGGACCCTCGGGGTCAGCCTCCGTTTAGGAGGGGTCACACAAAACAACACAAAAAAATTAAGCACTAACAGTGTGAACTCTCAATAAACAAGAGTGACATCAGGTGCTCCGGAAGGGTAAGCATGTCCTGCTCTGCACACAGCACCCGTCAGATATAATTGATATATCTGAATACACTCAACTCTAAAATGTAAGAATGATACGGTTTACGGTGCCACGAATCTGGCGAATGATTGTTCATTTGGCTAACATCTTCAAAAGAAACACTTGCAATAAACCTCTTTGTAGATTTTAAGAAAAGAAAAGGCGCTCACAAATTGATATCGAACATTGTTTTTGCAACAGTATGGCTCACCTTACATCAACATGAATTCTACTTAAAACTCTTTTCTTCCTGATTTTCTTGTAGATTATATATATCTGATAATTGCTATGAGTCTATTTCAACGGAACAAATTTTATAAGATATTAAATGAAAATACAATGAACGAAGCAGAGCAGCAAGAGCCTTTTCTTATAGGTATTTATATATTACAGTCTGCCCAAGTCGAAGTTAATCAGCTACATAAAGCGTGTAGTTATACAGGAACCTGAGAATTAAACGAAAATGTTTACACTGTCTAAAGACCACAAGGTGTGCTCTGTCGTACAGATGTATACTGTTTTAATCGATCGTGATACAAAAGACGTGCACTATGAACACAAAAACTCAAACCATCGGTGCATTACAGCAAATTCTTTGATTTTATTTCTTAGTATTTGTGATTCATATCTGAACCAAAATGAATATGTAACAAATGCAACTACATAAAATACTCAAAGCCCAGAAACAGGCAAACGTAGTATTTTGTCAAAATCTGTTTCCAAATGATTGAGTGATTGATTGAATATTGTTTTACGTCTACTCAGCAATATTTCAGCTATATCAAGACGAGAACAAGTTTGTTAATAAATAATGACTTTGGGGGTATGGAAAGGGTCATGGGACGGGAAATTCTGACTGCCACTGGAAAAGTAGGGTGAAATCGAAAAGGGCGGAGAATTTAGCTTTGTAGCCGATCACCTACGGACCACCCAAAAAGCTTGCTACAAGGGTGTTTCCAAATGAAAATTAATTCAATCTCTAAGGTACAGTTACAAACGACAAACGTTTACAATGATGGGAACTCGGACTGCCGGATTTGGTAGAGAAACTAGTAAAAGCTAGCGGTAGGGTTAAACCAGTTTATGGGTACCCAAACCTCCCTTTCTATGTCCCGTTTCCCTATAGTTTAATAAACATACGAATAATAACCCAAAACAGGTAGACTACAAACTCCATGACCACAATTTTGAAAAGGAAAAGGTACAAAACGTAATTTTGAAAGATATGTCTAGAAATGCATCCCCGCTAAACTGCCGGCTAGCTCGTGAGCCTAGTCTGCTGGTAATCACTGTCGCCCTACGGAAGAAAAATTAAACTCAAAACTCCCAGATGGGTTTGGTAAAGAATCATCATGTATTTCAATAGACATCGACGGTAAGCCTCTGAGAGGTTGAAAGCTTTAATGCAGTACACTATTTTCTGTGCCGAAACCACGATTTAGTCATCGAAACGTATTGCAGAGCCTGGGTGTGGCAAGTATTCATTTAAAAGAACGAATAAGAAGAGTGCACATAAAAGCTATTAACAAATGTGAGCTTTCAAGTTGCATCTGTACAGAAAGTATGAATTCGTTTCAGAAGACTCACAACGACAATTTGTTGTGACTTTTAGAGGTGTGTAAAAAAATCGACATTTATGATGATAAGTACTCGAGTTGATGGGTAAAAGTGATTTGTCAATTGAACCTGATTATCATTCATTTCCAATTTTCGCCTAAAAATGTTTTTTGATTGTTTGCTTTTTTTTATTTTGCTTTTTATATTGACGTAAAGTCTGTTTCACTTCCTTTAGATAATGGAAAGTCTCTTCTGCTGACTTTAATATTGCATATTTCGGCACCGGATTTTGTATGGTTGTGTAGAAATATTATACACTTCTGGAACCACTTTTAATTTGATGATTCCCAATACACGTTGAAAGAAAAAACACTTTTTAAAAATGCTCCATGCATTAAAATGGATAATATTTTCCGCGCACAATTATCGACTTGACTGGACCATTCTGAATTATGTATAGGCAGGTATATCATAAGTCAGATGATAAACAAGTCTCTCTTTGGCCATTACCATGTGCTTGAACCCCCTTTTGATTTAAGAAAAAAATACCCGTAAATGATATAATTCAACAAAATAAATGTAATTAAAATATGCATGCATTAAACCCAAAAGAAATATTTGAAATAAATTGTTAATGTACTACTAATTTCTATTCGATGTTTACAAACAAAAAGTCCGTGGATAACATTTGTTAACCCCGAACGAGTACACCTTGCTATTATAAGGTAGCTCAACTCGGGTCATCTAATTCATCAAGTTACTTGGTCGCCCTTAAAATAGAACAATCCAACACTTAGAAATTTTCACCTGTTTGAAAAAAATTGTGAAAATGCACATAACTGCAGACTTTTGTGCATGTCGTAAACGGCGAATTCAACGTTTTTCAGTTATGTATGATTATTCTTGATATACATACCAAATATGATAAGGATTAGTGTAAAAATAAAGCTGAAATCGTGAGATTTCCATTATCTAAAGGAAGTGAAACATACTTTAGTAGGTTGTAGTCGTGTTTGTATCATACTATTTTCAGGCAATTGCAATCAATTTACAGATGATAGCAAATGTTGTGTTCGACTCTCAAATAAAATTTGACGATTTAATTTTATCCAGAAATGTCAATGACCCAGCAATAAGATATATATTGCAACCGCAGTAGCCAGACTGATCGATGCATTACAGGTATCAGTGAAGCAACCATATAAAACTATCAGTATCTTTTCGAATGCTCAAATCGTTATTTTTTGAAGCCGCCTAAAACAAGTCCACAACTTTGCTTTTCTGACATTTCAAGATTTCTCTTATATGGTTTTCTTAAATGCTGAGGAGGAAAGCTGTCTAGAACCATTTGAATTAATTTGGGAATGTTATATTATACAATAAGGTCAACGTGAATAGTATGATTTTTAGGATAAGTAGGCCATGACGTCTAACGATTACACAAATGTCAATATTATTCTGACATCGATTGTGAAAGTGTAAAGCAGAGCGTAAGCTCGACATATCAAATAACATAATACCGAAGTTGCAGTTGATTCTAGTTTTGCATATTTCGACATCTTAAGTCGTTACAGTACAGAGTAAATCAAAACATTCGGATGACCAGAATTCAGAGAGTGCTACATAACACAAATAAACATAAAAGGGCCAAAAGTAATACCAAAACTAATTAGGGAAAGGGCACTCAGGTTTTATCTTAAATATTATTAGGCTGATTTAAATAGTTATTGACGCTTACTGATGTCCCCTAAACGAACACTGTCCATAAAAATGTCCATAAAGTTTCCATACCAACAGCAGCCTTTATGAGATTTCTAATGCTAAACAATCATTTCTACACGTGTAAGACAACCTTCTTGTAAAATTTCGTCCAAATTAGAGCACTTTGAATGTTCAGTTTTTTCCGTTTCCATGGCAACGGCTTCCACTTAGAAATTTTTGAAGCTAAAAATCATTTTTACATATGCCAGGCAACCTTCCTGTAAAATTTTATCCAAGCAGACCATTTGAATTTTCCCGCCTTTTCTGTTTCCATGGCAAAGGCCACCATTTCGAAAATTTTGAAGCTAAATATAATTCCTACACATGCCAAGCAATCTTTCTGTAAAATTTCATCCAAATTGGACCATTTTGAATTTTCCCGCCTTTTTCTTTTTCCATGCCAACGACAGCCATTTTGGAAATTTTGAGTCTAGAAATCATTTCTACACATGCCAGACAACCTACCTGTAAAGTTTTTTTTTCATCCAAATCGGAACACTTTGAGTTTTCCTGCCTTTTCCGGTTTCCAGTGGCGGCCATTTTGAAAATTTCAAAAAATGCGTGCACATCTACTCATCTTTGCCAACATTCCTGTGAAGTGTCATGAAGTTTGGTTTAATAGTTTCTGAGAAACGTGTCGGACAAGAATTGAGCGGAAGAAAAAGAAGAAAAAACAAAACAAAAACAAACTAGAGGCTCAGAGACAGCCTGTGTCGCTCACCTGTCAAAATGCTGCTATGCCATACATGACTAAAAATGATGTTTTCTTACCAATGGGGTCAAATGTTTAGGCATGTTCTCCATTAGAACTTGTATTGAAATGAATAATTTTTGCAAAGGACCTAGACATTAAGTTAAATTTGCTTGATAAGTTTCAGAGATGATGATTATAGGGATGGTTATCTCATTCCTGGCTCCAATGTTAAACTATGTTGTGCACTGGAGAATGTTTTTTGTCAGATCGAAATGAAATGAGCACTTTTTGTAAAGTACCTTCCATACATCCTTACTGTAAAAACTGGTTGAATTTGCTTCAGTGGTATCAGAGGAGAAAATGAAAATGTGATTTTCCCTTAGGATCCATCTTAAACTATGTTCAGTGATGGCAGCCATGTTGTTTATGGGATCGGAAACTTTTCGGCAATCTATGTGAAGGACCTTCCATACATCATTCCTGTAAAGTTTGGTTCAATTTGCTTCAGTAGCTTCAGAGGAGATGGCAAATATATGATTTTCCGATAGGGCCCCATGTTTTTTTTAAAACTATGTTCTGCACTGACGGCAATTTTTTTGGTAGATTGGAAAATTTTTGGTAATCTTAGTAAAGGACCTTCAATACATCATTCCTCTAAACTTTGATTCAGTTTGTTTCAGTAGCTTCAGAGGAGCTAGTCAATATATGCTTTTTCCCATAGGGTCCAATTTTAAACTATGCCCTGCGATGACGGGCATGTTTTTGGCGGATCGAAAAAATTTCGGCAATCTAAGTAAAGGACCTTCCATACATCATTCCTGTAAAGTTTGGTTTAATTTTCTTCAGTAGCTTCAGAGGATATATGCATTTCCCATAGGGTCCCATGTTAGACTAGGTTCTGCGCTGGCGGCCATGTTTTTTAGCGGATCGGAAAAATTTCTGCAATTTACATATTGGACCTTCCATACATCATTCCTCTTAAGTTTGGTTCAGTTTTGTTCAGTAGCTTCAGAGGAGATAGCAAATATATCCTTTTCCCATAGGGTCCAATGTTAAACTATGTTCTGCGCAGGCGGCCATGTTTTCAGCGGATTGGAAAAAGCAAATATATCCTTTTCCCATAGGGTCCAATGTTAAACTATGTTCTGCGCAGGCGGCCATGTTTTTAGCGGATTGGAAAAATGTCCACAAACTAAGTAAAAGACCTTCCATACATCATTCCTGTAAAGTTTGGTTCAGTTTTGTTCATTTGTTTCAGAAGAGATAGCCAAAAAGTGCATTTTCCCATAGGGTCCCATGTTAAACTATGTTCGGCCCTGGCGGCCATGTTTTTTGGCGGATCGGTAAATTTTCGGAAACAACTAATTTAAGGACCTTCCATACATCATTTCTAAAAAGTTTGATACAATTTGCTTTAGTAGCTTCAGAGGAGATAGCAAATATATTCTTTTCCCATAGGTTCCCATGTTAAACTAATGCCATGTGTAGCGGATCGGAAACTTTTCGACAAACTAAGTAAAGGACCTTCCATACATCATTCCTGTAAAGTTTGGTTCAGTTTTGTTCAATTGTTTCAGAAGAGATAGCCAAAATGTGCATTTTCCCATAGGGTCCCATGTTAAACTATGTTCGGCCCTGGCGACAATGTTTTTTGGCGGATCGGAAAATTTTCGGCAAACTTATTAAAGGACCTTCCATACATCATTTCTAAAAAGTTTGATCCAATTTGCTTTAGTAGCTTCAGAGGAATTAGTCAAAATGTGCATTTTCCCAAGGGGGCCCATGTTTGAGTATGTTCTGCGCTGGCTGCCATGTTTTTTAGCGGATCGGAAAATTTTCAGCAAAATAAGTAAAGGACCTTCCATACATCATTACTGTAAAGTTTGGTTCAATTTGCTTCAGTAGCTTTAGAGGAGATAGCAAATATATGCTTCTCCCATAGGGTCCCATGTTAAATTATGATCTGCGCTGGTGGCCATGTTTTTTGGCAGATCGGAAAAATTCCGGCAGTCTTTGTGAAGGACCTACCATTCATCATTCCTGTAAAATTTGGTTAGAATTGGTTCAGTGGTTTCAGAGGAGATAGTAAAAATGTGAAAAGTTTACAGACGACGACGGACGCCAAGTGATGGCAAAAGCTCATATGGCCTTTGGCCAGGTGAGCTAAAAATGACAACTGATGATTGTGTTTAGTTTAAACATATTTATTTCAAATACTATCAAACATATACAATAACATTCATACATTACATATTGAACAAAAAAAGGATTCGGAAACAAGCTAAATAGCTTATATTAATCCGTCTCCTTGTGTACGACAAGTTGAACCACATAATAAATAGTAATTGCACGCCTGTGACACTGATTGTAATTAAACACATCATAATTTCAAAAAGTGAGAAAAATAATAATAATGATAAAAAAAAGTAACAAAATGGATTATTGATCATTAATGAACAAAACGTTTACTTTTCATAATAAATTTTTGCACCCTAAGAAAAATATCTTTATTTTGACAAAAGTTAAGTTGATTTGAACCAAACAGAAGAAGCTTGGAATCAATGTTTACTGGATATGTAATTGAAAATAGCAAATCATTACGAATATCCACATACTTTTGACAATTTAGTAATGATTGTGTTTGGA
>MJUU01011334.1:44295-57468 GCA_002080025.1 Modiolus philippinarum
CAAACTAAGTAAAGGACCTTCCATACATCATTCCTGTAAAGTTTGGTTCAGTTTTGTTCAGTTGTTTCAGAAGAGATAGCCAAAATGTGCATTTTCCCATAGGGTCCCATGTTAAACTATGTTCGGCCCTGGCGGCCATGTTTTTTGGCTGATCGGAAAATTTTCGGCAAACTAATTAAAGGACCTTCCATACATCATTTCTAAAAAGTTTGATTCAATTTGCTTTAGTAGCTTCAGAGGAGATAGTCAAAATGTGCATTTTCCCATAGGGTCCCATGTTAAAATATGGTCTGCGCTGGCTGCCATGTTTTTTTAGCGGATCGGAAAATTTTCAGCAAAATAAGTAAAAGACCTTCCATACATCATTCCTGTAAAGTTTGGTTCAATTTGCTTCAGTAGCTTTAGAGGAGATAGCAAATATATGCTTCGCTAATTTCTATCCAGTTTTCACGCGTCCTGAACGGTGTTGAAACATTTGTTCTCCTCTCTAGAGAGGAGAACAAGTTTCGTGACATTTCCCGCCAAATTCATTCGGAATACAATCCTCGGTGTTTTTCGTCCAGTCATTAGAGAAACAGTTTCCACAACTTAAACACGTTATTTATGAAATTTCTCACATCTCGATAAATAAATTTTTAAATGTTTGAAAGCGAGGCTTTTTCCACAACTTAAACACGTTAATTATGAAATTTCTCACATCTCGATAAATAAATTTTTAAATGTTTAAAAGCTCGGCAAGCCTCGCTTTCAAACATTTGCAAATTTATTTAACTCGATGTGAGAAATTTCAAAATCAACTAGTTCTCGTTATGGAAACTATATTTCTCCCATAGGGTCCCATGTTAAATTATGATCTGCGCTGGTGGCCATGTTTTTTGGCAGATCTGACAAATTTCGGCAGTCTTTGTGAAGGACCTACCATTCATCATTCCTGTAAAATTTGGTTAAAATTGGTTGAGTGGTTTCCGAGGAGATAGTAAAAATGTGAAAAGTTTACGGACGACGACGGACGCCAAGTGATGGCAAAAGCTCACATGGTCTTTGGCCAGGTGAGCTAAAAATGACAACTGATGATTGTGTTTGGATGCAAAAACAGAAGTCACCCATACGACCCCCTAATCAGAATTCTTCATTCTTGACAATTTTCATTCAATTTGAAGCACTTTTAATTTTTCCGCCTGTTTCCCGTCTCCATGGCAACAGCAGCCATTTTGAAAATTGTCAGCCCAGAAATCATTTCTATTCATGTTAGGGATCATTCCTGTAAAAAATGTCATCCATTTGGAGTACTTTTAATTTTCCCGCCTTATTCTCGTTTCCATGGCAACAGCGGCCATTGTGAGATTTTTCAGACCAAACGTCATTTCTATGCACGATGAGGAACATTCCTGTAAATTTCCATCCAATTTGGAGAACTTAATTTTCCCGCTTTCATCGGTTTCCATGGCAACGGCGGCCATTTTGAAAGTTTTAAGACCAAAAATCATTTCTTTGCATGATAAGGACCATTCCTGTAAATTTTTATCCAATTTGGAGCATTTTAAATTTTCCCCGCCCTTTTTGTCTCGCCTGCGACGAAAGTCGCGGAAGCGAGACATAGCGCTCCAAATTCCTTCGTCGTGGTCAACAATTTACAAGTTTTTCATAGGTTGAATAGAGTAATTTAATCTTGGACAGAAGCTAAATAATGGTCAGAAAATTACCTCCAGCCAAAAACAATTGGAAAGAAGTTTTAGTTTTTTAAATGTTAACCCACAAATTAAAGTTTTTAGACATTAAATAAAGTTATTAAATCTTATTGGAATATCATAAAAACTGGTCAGAAGCTAGAAAATGTTAGGAGAATTACCTCCAGATGAAAATTTTAAAATTTATTTTTTTCATTTTTCCTAATTTTTTCCATAATTGAATGTTAACCCACAGATTAAAGTTTTTTAGAAGTTGAATAAAGTTATTAAATATTATTGGAATTTATTTAAAAGTGGTAGAAGTTAGATGGTGAGAAAATTATCTCCAGCTGAAAAAAATTTTTGTTTTTCCCTATTTTTTTTGCGTAATTGGACTTATTTGTTGCTAAAAAGTTTAATGTTAATCCAGAGATTAAGTTCTTTAGAAAGTGGATGAAGTGTTTGTGTCTTAACAGAATTTGATTAAAATTGCACATTGCTGCATGCAGTGTGCAAATATGTAACAAGCTGTTGGAATTTTCATTCTGGTTCCAACTTTGGTAAATTTCCTGAAAATATCAAAGACCAATAATTTGTGTATATAAGTAAGAAAATAAGGCAAATTTTTTGATGCCAAGCATAATTTCGTATGCGTTAGAAATTAAAAAAAAAAAGGGTTCCAAAATTTGTAAATTTCCTGAAAGTGTCCAAGATGTCCAACTTTTTTTAAATTCTTCTTAGCAATCATGATTTTAGAGTGAATTTGAAATAAACATTTTACTGACTAAAATTACAAAAAAATTTGATTCAGATTTTTGGTAAATTTTCTGGAATTCTCTCAGACCAATTAATTTTTGGAATTCTACCTAGCAACTTACTTTTTTAAAAATATATTGATGAAAACAATATTTTTTCAATAATGGAATTGCTTGATTCCAATTTTGAAGCATAATTTCGTATGCGTAAGAAATTAAAAAAAAAACAGGGTTCCAAAATTGGTAAATTTCCTGAAAGTGTCCAAGACGTGCATTTTTTTTTTAAATTCTTCTTAGCAATCATGATTTTAGAGTGAATTTGAAATAAACATTTTACTGACTAAACTTGCAAAAAATTTTGATTCAGATTTTTTGGAAATTTCCTGGAATTCTCTCAGACCAATTAATTTTTGGAATTCTACCTAGCAACTTACTTTTTAAAAAATATATTGATGAAAACAATATTTTTCAATAATGGAATTGCTCGATTCCAATTTTGAATTTTTTTATGCCAAGCATAATTTCGTATGCGTAAGAAATTAAAAAAAAAAAACAGGGTTCCAAAATTGGTAAATTTCCTGAAAGTGTCCAAGACGTGCAACTTTTTTTAAATTCTTCTTAGCAATCATGATTTTAGAGTGAATTTGAAATAAACATTTTACTGACTAAAATTGCAAAAAATTTTGATTCAGATTTTTTGGAAATTTCCTGGAATTCTCTCAGACCAATTAATTTTTGGAATTCTACCTAGCAACTTACTTTTTTAAAAATATATTGATGAAAACAATATTTTTCAATAATGGAATTGCTTGATTCCAATTTTGGAAAATTTCCTGAAACTCCTCAAGACATGAAATTTTTGGAAAGTATTCTTAGCAACCATAATGCATTATTTTTGAGTTAATTTGAAATTAACAATTATTTGAATGAATAAAATTGCAAAAATTTTTGATTCCGATTTTTGGGTAAGTTTCCTCTGGAACTCTCTTAGACCAATTAATTTTTGGAATTGCACCTAGTAACCATACTTTTTAAAAAATATATTGATGAAAACAGTAATTTTCAATTGAGGAATTGCACAAATATTTGATTCCAACATTGGTAAATTTCCTGAAACTGTCCAAGACATGCAATTTTTTGAAATCTTTCTTAGCAATCATGGTTTTTGAGTGAATTTGAAATAAACAAAACATTTTTATGACTAAAATTGCAAAAAGTTTTGATTCCGATTTTTGGGTAAATATCCTGGAACTCTCTTAGACCAATTAATTTTTGGAATTGTACCTAGCAACCATGCTTTTTAAAAAATATATTGATGAAAACAGTAATTTTCAATAACGGAATTTGCAAAAATATTTGATTCCGATGTTGGTAAATTTCCTTAAACTGTCCAAGACATGCATTTTTTTGAAATCCTTCTTAGCAACCATGGTTTTTGAGTGAACACGAAATAAACAAAACATTTAATGACTAAAATTGCAAAAAGTTTTGATTCCGATTTTTCGGTAAATATCCTGGAACTCGCTTAGACCAATTAAATTTTGGAATTGTTCCTAGCAACCATACTTTTTTTAAAAATTTATTGATGAAAACTGTAATTTCCATTATGGAATTGCAAAAATATTTGATTCCGATTTTGGTAAATTTCCTGAAACGCTTCAAGATTGTTATTTTTTGGAATTCTGCCTAGCAACCATACCATTTTAAATACATTTTGTTGAAAACAGTCATTGTCAATACATTAATTGCAAAAATATTTGATTCCAATTTTGGTAAATTTCCTGAAATTCCTAAAAGCCAGTTATTTTTTGGAATACAGAAAATATATAAACGTTCGTATTGTCCTGATTATAATGATACCTTACTGAGCAGGCGAATCACATGGTTCCGAGGAACCTTTACGAATTTTCTGTTTTCATGGCAACGGCAGCCATTTTGAAAATTTCAAGACCCAAGTGCACCCCGCGGGATTGGTATCCTTCATCCTGTGAAATTTCTTAAAGATCAGACCAATATTCTTCTACAGACCAATATTCTTCTAGAAAACTTTCGGACAAGTTCAGTGGCGGGGAAGAGAGAAATAAAAACAACTGAGTAAAAACAATAAGACTCCACAAACTACTTTTGGGAAACAAAAACACAATAAAAAAATAAGCCACCAAACTTCATTTGGGTGACTTAAAAATAAGAAACAGAGTAAAAATATAAGTCACCAAACTTCATTTGGGTGACTTCATAAGAAACGGAGTAAACACAATATATCTCCGAAACGTCGTTTATGGAACATAATTATAATTCTTATTCAATAACAAATAACACAATACCGAGTAAACTGTAAATTTACTTTTGGCAACTTATGGCTCATCAGTGGAGATCAAATTAAAGCATTTGAAATACAGATACCGAAAGGTGGATTAAAGCTGATAGAGAACAAAAAAATCAAAAGTATCTAAAATAAAAGCCAAAATCAGCTAAGGACATAGCTTTGCAAGAGGGAGATACTTTATAAAAAAAATTACAAATTTCTATATTGGGTCTATAAATCTCGTCATGTGACTCACGAGAAATCACGATAAACAAGCATTTCGAAAACGTTTGCCCCAAAACATGCCGCCTGGGGATTATGACGATCAACTTTTTGTTTGCAACGTCAAACATCTTTGTTTGAAATGTAACTTCGGGTACAATTTTTGATCCCAGAAGTTCGAAAATTGTAGGAGACTTACTGGTCCTACATGTATTGTACGTTTCAAAAAAAAAAAAAAAATAAATAAATAAAAAAATCAATTTCGGATCAACACCATGAACTGAACTACTAAGTTGGTGAATACCTTTGAGGAATAACAGTCCACCGACAGTGGCATCGATCCAGTGGACATGAGTTGTCGAAATTGCTTTTTGCAGATGTATTACAAAAATTTCAAAAGGGAATAAGCCAAATTTACCCTTTTCTACAATAAGCTATCTCCTAGACGTTTTGGCCTAAGGCCTCCGTAAGCTACACTAACATATTTCCTAGATTGATTGATTGATTGAATATTGTTTAACGTCTACTCAGCAATATTTCAGCTATATCAAGACGAGAACAAGTTTGTTGATAAATAATCACTTTGGGGTATGGAAATGGCCATGGGACGGGAAATTCTGACTGCCACTGGAAAAGTAGGGTGAAATCGTCAAGGGCGGGGAATTTAGCTTTGTAGCCGATTACCTACGGACCACCCCAAAAAGAGCTTGCTACAAGGGTTCTTTAACGTGCAGGAAGCGTGGCATTTCTTCCAACACGTGGACCTGAGTTTACATCCCATCCGAAAGATGGGTTGTGTATTTATTAATCCCGCACAACCACGGAATGGGTCCTATTTCTATATCCCGGGACCCTCGGGGTTAGCCTCCGTTTAGGAGGGGTCACACCCCGCAAGCCGGAGATACTGGGTCCTATTTCTATATCCCGGGGTTCCCTCGGGGTCCTCTGTTAGGATGGCTCATACTCCAAGCTCAGAGGATGCTGCGGGCCTATTCTTCAGCCGGGACAGCGCACGGCGGATATTTCCTAGACGTTTCGGCCTAAGGGTCAATCAGTCAAAAAATCTCTGCTACAATGTATACGATTTCTGTGCATTATTTCCTGTCTCAATATGTTATGAGAAAGCTCTTGTTATTTGGTATAAAAATTATGACAAAAAACGTCATTAACATGCTACTATGACGTAGCAATTGCAAAAGGTGTGTCCACAGATGTCTTTGATAAAGGAAAATTCTATGAAATTAGTAATGAAGCAATATAGAGTAAATGCAAAGGAGACAAAGTCTCTACAAATACAAATGCAAAACCAAGCATTGGAACGATTTTATTGTTGGTCTTCATCTTGAAGTCACCACGAGGACTTCAACACTGAGCTGAACTCATACCTCATAGTACATTCAACACGACTCCTAGCACCAATTTGGAGCGGATTTCAATGTTAAACGTCGAACTACGCTATATCTACGTTTTATGACTCATAGATGCGAAAGACAAATACAATATTCGAAAAACAACAGGGCACCCACAGAGTGAGAAAACTTTGCATAATAAAATCATGAGATGTTGGCAGAATAATTAGAAGGTCAGAATAAAAATTTTAAAATTATAAAAAAATTACTTTACTCTTGATGTTCGTTCAGAATGGTTTCAGAGTGTTTAACCTTCTCATCTATTAAGCTTGTGCTCTTTGTCTGCAGTATGGTCATTTTTGCAATTGTGACGTCATAAAAATGACAAGTATATAAAATATACGTTAAACAAAACCATACACAGTAAACAATGAAGAACCGTTATTAAACTTAAGTACATGTACTAGTCACCAGTCTTAAAGATGGAAAAGATGTTTCCTTAGTATGCCTTTGCAGTGAATATGGTAGTTGTAGACTCTAGCAGCTGATTGGTTTATGTTGAATTGATTGTTGTTCTTGGGTACATAGGTTGCTTGAAAAAAGCTAGACGGTGTCCTTCACATCTGCATTTCAAGACTCAATCTGTCCAATCAGAAAGTGGTAAATATCATTAAAGGGTAGTAGATACCGATGATTATGTTAATCTGAAAAGTCAGTATGTACAAGTATATTATGGCCCGACGATGGTAACCAGTAGTGAAGTTTATTTGATCGTAAAATAGCAACACTGCATCAAGGATGGAAATTCGAATGGAAAGTGCCTAGTAAATTTTCTTTACATGATATTTATTGCCACCCAAAATTAGTCGGAGGTTAACTTTTATAGACATTTCTATCACTTTTTAATGACATATACTGGAGTAACAGGGCTAGATGCGTCTTGCAAATGATCACAAATTAATTTAGAGGATTTAATTATGGATATTTATATCATTAAACTTTTTTCGTTGCTTTACAAAAGGTTTCCATTCCTTCAATAAAATAATAAAAATGAATAAATAAATAAATAAAATAAAATAAAATTAATAAATAAATAAATATAATAAAAACTTAAGGGACTCTCCTAATGTTGTTTATATCAAGGATTTTTCAACCTGTTTTAATTGATTTTAATTTATTGAAACATGTTAGACGTCTTAAATTTACCTATAAAGACATTCTTGAAATCAAGTGGTGTCCGTGTGCAAAATTCTTTAAGCCCTTGAAATGAAGAAAACTTCAGAAATCGGACACAAATCCAAGATGAGAGGAGTACCTTAATAAAACAAAAATAAATTCATAATAAAAGAAGATATTAGGTAAAAACTTAAATTTTGTTTATAATATTAAATAAATAATAAAACACAACAGGTTAAATACCTTCATTTCAAGCAAAACTGGTAAATAACGAAATACCGAACTGTCTATTAATTTCGCTTCTGCATAAAGCAGAACAACTTATGTCTCTTCAGTACAGATGAACTCAAAATATTTGGATGATTATAACCAATTTTTAGCCGAGTGTAGAACTCGGCTTATAATTTGATGAATGGTGTCTTGGCGTCAACTTTTGGTTTCCGCATGATATTTTGAGAGCCACATGTCGTATCTAAATGGAACACATTTGCACAGACATGAGTTATGATTAGAGAAAGATCCCTATTGATTTTGAGGTTCGTGCGATAAAGGTCAAGGTCACAACTAAACATATAACAAAAATTTAACTTATCCGTTTCCACACAATATCTCCAGAACCACAACGCACATCCAAATGAAACTTGGCATAGACATGAGTTATGATCAGAGGAGGAACCCTATCGATTTTGAGTTGTGTGCAACAAAGGTCATGGTCACAACTTCTAAAAATGTAACAAAATTCATACATTTCATGAAGCCTAAATCACATGTTCGGTATTATTTGAAATCAAAAATAGCTAAAAAAAAGTTTTATTGTTCATACAGAAGTAGTTTTTTTATTGCTAGAAAATGTAAATTCACTTCATAGTTCTAATTATGTTCACCAACACATTTTTCGGGTTGTCAATAACTTAAAAATAAGATATAATGAAAAGTCAAAATTAAAAAAGGGAGGTAATAAAACTAAGGGAGGTAACTAATTTAATGTGAAGAAGTATTCAATATTACTATAAGTCTCTAACAATGTTCAGTAAAAATAAAATCTTAGATGAAAAAAAAAATCATTTGTGTATTCTGATTTTTTGTAAATTATTGATTTCAGCAATACAGATTACATGAATTATAAGGGGAACCCCTGCTCATTTTTTTTTGAATGGTGGTCTGAAATGGGTTGTAATGGATAGTGGAGCTTTCAGTTGCAATGGAAACCAAACCAGAACACTGAATCTTTGAAAAAAGGTGTTCTGCTACATATTTTCCGTCACAATGTAAATTAGATTATAAGGGGAACCCCTGCCAAATTTTTTTTATGAAAGGGGGACTCGGAATGTTTTGATTTCTGCAATACATATTACCTGGATTATATGGGGAGCCCATTCCCAATTTTTTTTTTGAATGGTGGTCTGAAATGAGTTTTAATGGATAGTGGAGCTTTCAGCTGCCATGGAAACCAAACCAAAACACTGAATCTTTCAAAAAAGATGTTCTGCTACATATTTTCCGTCACAATGTAAGTTAGATTAGAAGGGGAACCCTTGCCATTTTTTTTTTATTAAAGGGGGACTCGGAATGTGTTAATTTCAGCAATACATATTACCTGGATTATAAGGGGAACCCCAGCCCAATTTTTTGTTTGAATGGTGGTCTGAAATGAGTTCTTATGGATAGTGGAGCTTTCAGTTGCCATGGAAACCAAACCAGAACACTGAATCTTAGAAAAATAGTATTCTGCTACATAATGTTTTTCGATTGATTGATTGATTGTTGCTTAACGCCAACTTTAGCAATATTTCATCTATATCCTGGCGTGAACTGTTGATATAAGTAATAAATATACAAGTTAAAAAAGTCACTTAAAACATAGTGCTATTTACAGATAAAAAAGGTTTCTAAAAGATAAAAATCATATTATAGATAATTTAAGATAAATATATCAAATTTGATGAAATTCAAAAATTGGATAATATACTTATATTTTACTATACAAATCGACAGCTTTTAAAAATTGAATAATTTTGTCGCCAGCGACGTTTGTAAATAAATCTTTAAGAGAATCAGCTGTATAAAATGTGCAGCGTATGTCGTTAACATCGACACAGTCAAGTAAAATATGTTGTATTGTGTAAGCACAATTACACGGAATTCACTCAGGTCGGTCTTCACTATTTAGAATGTAACCATGAGTTGTTCTAGTATGCCCTATTCGACACCTTGTCAAAAACAACGGCAGTAGAACACCGAAGGAACAAAGCACAAAATTACACAAATCAAAGTCCAGAGACAAGGCAAAAGCAAGGACACCAAAAGACGGAAGACCAAAGACACCACATGACCACAAAACACACAAACATTACCTATACAACACAAAAAAGTAAAGCACTAACAGTGTGAACTCTCAAAAAACAAGAGTGACATCAGGTGCTCCGGAAGGGTAAGCATGTCCTGTTCTGTGCACAGCACCCGTCACACTGTCAAAACAACTTGCTTCTTCCGATTTTTACCAGAGGAACTAACAAGTTTAGCAACTTCTGATTGTATTCCGTGCAATTTATTATTTATGTGCAAGTCCCATCTGTCTTGCCATATCTTTTGGGTGTATTTACTTATTATAGGCTTCATGTCAGTGTAGGGCACTGGACAGTCCGCCACCTCATCATCTTATGCATCCTTTGCCTCCTGGTCAACAACTCTGTTTCCATAGATCCCCACATGACTAGGGATCCAAGTATAAATGACTTCTTTTCCTATACCAACAAGTGACTTGTAGAACCTTAAGAATAACTGGGTGTTTTGTCTTTCGACGTTCAATTGCCAATAGGCATGAGAGAGAATCAGAACAAATTAAGAACTTACTTTTTCGCGATGAAGCAACAAATTTGAGTGCTAAGTAAATAGCGTTGACTTCAGCAGTAAATATGGAACTTGAGGATGGTAGTTGGAGAGTTGCTGCTCGGTCTCCGAAGACAGCTGCACATGCCACCCTGTCTCCATCCTTAGATCCATCTGTGTATTTAGGCAAGTATTCGGGGTGTTCAGATTTAATTTTTGCAAACTCCTGCTGGATAACCAGAGGATTAGTGTCAGATTTTTTATATTTTCGTAGTTCGAAATTAAATGCTGGTTTTGGGTTAAGCCATGGAGGCTTTTTTGGAGTTTGAATTGGTGCTATTTCGTCCAATTGTAGATTGGCAAATTCCAAGTGTGGTTGGATACGAAGTCGAAAAGGTTTAATAACATTTGGCCGTTTATCATATACTGTCTTGTGAAGTGGTTTTAAAACACAGTTGTGAGCAGGATTTGAAGGATACGCTTTTAGTTTAGAAGCGTATTGTAATCCAAGTTTGAGACGTCTGTCCTCTAGGGATGGTTCATTAGCCTCAACATAGAGACTCTCCACCGGAGAAGTTCTGAACGCACCCAAGGACAGACGTAAACCTTGGTGATGAATTGTATCTAATAATATAATGTATGATTTACGGGCAGAGCCGTAAACAAAACATCCATAATCTAATTTGATCGAATCACCGATCTATATAAATTTAATAAAACTTTGCTATCCGCACCCCAGTCGGTACTCGACACAACTTTAAAAATATCTAATGCCTTGGGGCATTTATTCTTTAGCATTTTGATATGGGGCAGAAAGGAAAGTTAACTGTCAAAGATTAAGCCAAGGAATTTGGCTTCTTTTACAATAGTAATAGGGTTATTATACAACTTTAGCTCTGGATCTGCGTGCAGTTTCCGTTTACAACAGAAATGCATTCCAACTGTTTTAGAGCTTGAGAACTTAAAACCGTTCTCTTTGCCCAATTTTTTTCTATTCTGTTCAAACAGAGCTGCAATTGTCTTTCTACTAATGTGTTTACCACTATAACATACCAGGAAGTCATCTGCATACAGTGACCCATCAATGTTAATTTTCAAAACCTCAGCTAAACTATTGATTTTAATACTAAATAATGTAACGGAGAGGATGCTTCCTTTTGGAACACCCATCTCCTGTTCAAAAGGATCAGACAGCGTAGAGTTGACTCTTAACATTAAATTCCCTGACTTTAAGAAAATTTTCAATAAAAATTGGCAAACTTCCTCTCAACCCCATATCAAAAAGGTCTTTTAAAATACCATATTTCCATGTTGTGTCATATGCTTTTTCAATATCAAAAAAGACAGACACAACATGTTCTTTTTTTAAGAAGACGTTTCTCATAAATGTCTCGAAACGTACAAGATGGTCTATAGTACCGCGCCCTTGTCTAAATCCGTTTTGTATATTAGACAGTAGACCAGTTACTTCAAGAAACCAAACAAGCCAATCGTTTATCATGCGTTCCACGGTCTTACAAACACAACTAGTCATTGCCAGTGGACGGTAATTCGACGGTTCTGAATGATCTTAACCTGGTTTTTGAATAGGGACTATTGTTGCCTGTTTCCAGATGGATGGTAAGTTTCCTGTTTCCCAAATATTGTTCATAAGATTTAAGAGGATATCAAGAACTGAATCAGGTAGATGTTTGAGAAGTTGATAATGGATTTCATCAGGGCCGCATGCAGTGTCATGTGCCTTATCCAACGATTTTCTCAATTCATCTACCGAAAAGGGTCTATTATAGTCTTCCGAATCCCGAGTTCTGAAGTAAAGTTTTGTTTTTTCTTTTTGTTGTTTAATCCGTTGAAATGTAGGGCCTAAATTTTTAGATGAAGAGTGTTTGGCAAACGTTTCAGAGGTTAAAAAATCTTGACCGTTTTTAATATGATGGACAGTAGCTTTCTTATTAATACCTGTTATTTTTTTAATCATATTCCAAACTTTATTCATAGGGGTATGGCAATTGAGTTTTGAAACAAAGTTACGCCAAGAAGTGCGCCTTCTTTGTTTCAATGTTCTGCGAGCCTTAGCTCTAAAGACACGGAAATTGCCAAGATTATTTGTTGTGGGATGTTTGTTTAACCGTCGTTCCGCCTTCTTACGATTTTTAAGAGCATCATCGCAATCATCATCGAACCATGGTTTGCTTGGGTGTTTTGGATTAGTCGAGGTCTTTGGAATTGATCTATCAGCTATGGAAAGTATTTTTTCGTTGAACAGTAGAATAGGATCATCAACATCTTCAAACAAATCTGAATGGAATTCTTCTTTACACGGTTTCTCGTAAAGAGACCAATCAGCTTTGTCGAACTTGAATCTCTGTGGCTTTGTAGTAACAGAGGAAGAAAGATGTTCAAGAATAATAGGAAAGTGATCACTACTACACAAGTCGTCATGTACTTTCCAAGATAAATCTAAGAGAAGAGATGGATCAGTAATAGTTAAATCTATAGCTGTGTAGGCCCCATTCCCGGGATGTAAATACGTGTTTGAACCATCGTTGAAAATACATAAACCTTCCTGTGACATTAAGTCTTCAATTTTCTTACCTTTATCATTTAATGTAGAACTACCCCATAATGGGTTATGTCCGTTGAAATCGCCCATTAGAATAAATGGGGAAGGTAATTGGTCTGTTATCGCCTTGAGTTGATTGAGACTAGGATTAGTATTAGGTGGAATATAAATAGAGCATAATGTGATAGTTTTATTTAAAGATATTCTAACAGCAACAGCCTGAAGATCAGTTTTGAGATCAACAGTACTGTGAACAACATTACTCACAGCGTACCAGCAGATATTGCTGGGGGAGTATATATGCTTG
>MJUU01011335.1:0-14594 GCA_002080025.1 Modiolus philippinarum
CATAGCCAAACATGGACTTTGCCATTACATTACATGTTCACATGGGGGGTACCCATCTCTTATATGCCTTCTCCTCCTGAACCACTGTATAAATTTTCATGAAACTTTAACACAGTCTTTGTGACATAATGAAGATGTTCACCTCCTATTTCAGAATTTTATTTAAATGATTTTTGGGGGTTTCGCATAGCAAAACATGAACTTAGCCATTTCATTTCTAGTGGGTACCCATCTCTTATCCCCTACTCCTCCTGAACCAGCGAAAAGATTTTCACAGTCTTTATGATATAACGTAGATGTGCACCTCCTATTTTAGAATTTGATTTGATGGATTTTTGGGGTTTCCCATAGCAAAACATGGACTTGGCCATTACATTACAAGGGGGTACCCATCTCTTATCCGCTACTCCTCCTGAACCACTGAATAGATTTTCAAGAAACTTTAACACAGTGTTTATGACATAATGTAGATGTGCACCTCCTATTTCAGAATTTGATTTGAATTGTTTTTAATTCCTGGAATCAAATGGGGGTGCGGGGGTATTTATTAGTGAGCTTTGCTCACAGTTTTTCTAGTTTTTTTTTTAAATAAATGGATAAAGAAAGATTTTTTTTTTACAAAATCATGTATTATATTGTTTGTTATTTTTGATTGCAATAGTATGTGTTACCTGAAAGGTTATCCCCAGCCCAAATTTGTGTTTTAGAAGTAAGGCTTTCGTGGAAAGTAATGACGAAAGAAGCATTTGGTTGCCATGGAAACCGAGCCGGGAACCTGTTATTTTGAGAAAAACATGTTTTTGAATTTTCATTACAGTTATATGTATTACTTAGATACAACCTCGTCGATTTAAGTAAAAACTTTCATTCATACCAACTAAAGGACGTCATAAAACAACTATCTAATCACAATGGGACGACCCAAACATACCTATATGGTATTTGACCAATCGCCAAAGAGAATTATAAATGATCGATAGTATACCTACACGTGCAAGAACTTATTGTTTAGTTTCAAGTAATCAACATTGTATCTACGTAGTATGGTGCGATTTATTGAATAGGTCGGGATTGTAAACTATAAATGAAAAAAAGAAAATTAAAAGAAATGTGATTTGATTTGAAATAATGTTCCGATAATTTCTACTTGGTTTGTGTACATTTGCAGTGGGTCTATATTATTTTTCTCCTTTTCTTTTGGCGAATCTCTGATAAAGATAAAAAAAATCTAGAGGTCTCTATGAGATTTTCGTCAAGAATATCCACTTCTTTAGAAGAGCTCGTTATATCGATCACATGCAATTGTTTCACATACATGCAGGCCTTAGTGGAAAGAAGACTCATATGCATTGGGTCTTCATATCCGATGTAGATAAAGAACTAATTTTTGAAAAATTACAGAAAATATTTAGATTTTCATAAATTAAATACCATCAAATGCAGAATCTCAAATAAAAATCAACAAAAAAAAGAAAGAAAAAAAGGACCGAAAAACCTTATTTGTTTATTTACCTACCGAATAAAAAGTTACAAAATGTTTTTGTTATGTAAGTACAATTTCTCAAGCGCTGCACACGAAACAAAGATATTTTGAATGATTGAATAAATAAAAAAAAATATTTTGCAGGTTGGTGCTACAAATGGCCATTATTTAAATGGTACGAGATTGGTCCCAATCGTCGAAAAATCGATGCACTAGATAAATGTGCTCCCCTATAAAAACTCTCATTCTATCAGAAAATGAAATTATTTATTGTCGAGATGGGACAGAAATGTGGTAGATGATGAAAAAAAACTACTACAATTTTCAACTTTAAATCCAAAATCTTCACATGAAACGAATGCATGTCCAATCAAAATCTCGGTATGTAATTGATCAGTGCTGTCAAAGTGAAGGGTATGCTCTAAATCATGCTTGACTAAATGTCAATTATATGTCCGACCAATGAGAGTTACATACTCGAGCAGTTTGCTCTATCAAATCAGCGCCCAGAAACCCGGAAACTGTAAATGTTATTTGTGACGTATTCATGTTTACAATCTGAGTGATGAATAGAATGCATGACAAGGTCACAAATCTGTAACGTGTCAACGAACAAAATTTTTACTTAATCCGGTATTGTTGTACTAAGGGGAACCCCTGTCCAAATTGCTTTTTGAAACGAGGTAATAAATTGGTTGAAATATATGAATGAACATTTGGTTGCCATGGAAACCAAGCAAGAAACATATGATTTTGAGAAATGTGTTTTCTACTATATGTTATGTTTTGATTTAAGCAATATGAATAAACTAGTCTTATTTACAAGGGGGAACCGTGTTCAATATTTTAAGAAGTGTTCTCGTAATGCCCTGAAATCCGATACTGGAGTTCGTTTTGGGAGACTTTTGTGTTTCGCTCTGCAAACACTATTATAACTTATTATTATGTCGTCCCAGACGCAGTCTGGACGACTCATTGTTTTTACCGTTTTTCTATTAATCATTATTGTTCATTTTTGTTGTTTCTTCCTCACACTCTTTTTGTCCACGCCAGTTCTCAATGATGCATTACAGAATTAAATGTTTGGTACAAAGTTGGATCACCTTATGGAGATGTCCCTCCATCAAAAAGTCAAAATGGCTGCCATTTCCAAGATGGCTGCCAAGTTACGTCGACACTTTATATTCGTCTGATTTCACAAAAATAACAAAATACCGAGGTTACTGTGAATATAGGTTCTGCATATGCGCATTTGGACAACTTATGTCTCATCAGTGCAGATCAAATCAAAACATCTGGAAATCCATGAACTTTAATATCTGTAAAAGCTCATAGAGAACAAATTACCAATAAGATTTAAATAGGAAAGCTAAAATCAGCTAAGGACAGTGCTATGCAAGAGGGAGATACACCTAAGGTTGTAACAAAGTTTCTTAAATTTTGATATGAAATAATGATAAAATCTCTTTTATATTTGGCAAAAAAGTTGAATCACCATAAGAAGATGAGCATGCCACAAACAAAAAATCAAAAATGGCCGCCACATCCAACATGGCTGCGAAGTTACGTCAAAATTTCAACTTTGTCCGATTTCAACGAAAATTGATTTTATGGAGTCTCAGTGGTATTATTCTGCCATTTTTATTTAATACTTGTTCATTTAGGTTTCATTCATTAAGAGATTTTACAAAGTAATTATCTAAAATGTAAAGAAAGTTCCAAAGTGTTTAGAATTTTTATTCCTTATGATATTTGCAACATTTTCGTTACAAAAAGGTGAACTAAAACACATGTGCTTTAAATCTTGCTGGATTTACAGAACACAGAAATTATGCAAGGGAGATGTTTAATAAAATCAATTTTATATGATATCTACAGAAATTAACATTTTGCAATGTATCTCTCTTATTTCAAAGGAGACCCCTATTTTTATATTTTTATATGTTAACTACATAATGACCTCATAACACATGCATAGTATGAACAATAGATTTTCTAAGCTATCCTTTCATTAAATCATATTCCCTATCATTCATATGTAGTATTCTTTTAAAATGGAACATTTGGTTCAATGGAAACCCAAATCAGAAAGCATTTTGAGAAAAACGTGTTTTCTGCTGTGTTTTATGTTTTGATTTCAACTATATGTATAAGTATATGTTATCTGGATTTTGACATCCGTATTTCGAAAGATATTAACCTGTGAGCCAGAATATGAAGCACAGGGGCGAGTGAGCGCAGTGAACGAGCCCCAAGCTTCATATTCTGGCGAGCGGGATGATATTTTACAATATTCCAGCTTTCAAAATTCAGATAACTTGTTTATCGTCTTTTATTTCTTATTTCTATGCAATAGTCTATTAGGTTTTGTGTCAAATTCTCCCAAGGTTGCGCGGGAAATGGGGTTCATTCATTTTTTACAAACGGGAAATGTTTTGTAGTTTTTTATGACTTCACAATATTTTTTGTCGGCTTACGTTATTAAATCTAGAAATTTTTTCATCAAACCATGTTAACAAATCGAAATAAAGTTGGTTTTTTCATTGCAGAACCTCTCATTTTTTACATTCGTCTTCCAGTTCCTAGGCACTTTAATGAAGTCACAATGTAAACAAAATGGTGGCTCTGCTGAAGTTATCAGCGACCTAGTTTCCGTATTTTTTCGAACGTTTCGTTTTGTGTTTTGGTGACGGTAATTTGTTTAGAAAATTGAAAACGGAAAATATAACAGATTCTTCATCCAATTAAGATTTATTTCTTGCAAAACGGATAATAGGGATATTGCATGTTAAACATTGGAAGAATTGCCTTGATAACTCCAGGTCAACCTCTTGATAAGTTCGGGTCAATCGGATATGGCTTTTGTGGAAGGGCTCTGCAGGCTGAGATAGGTGGAGGTAAAGACGATAAAGTATATTATTAAGCGAACCCTGCTCATTGTTGTTATTCTTTTTTTTTTTTTTTTNGGTTTTTATAATGCCCAGGAACCCGATATGGGAGTTCGTTTGGAAGAATTTTGTGTTTCGCTGGCGAACACAGTTATAACTTGCTTTTCTGGAGTTGTTATTCTTTTAATTTACAAAAACTCAAATTAACACACTATCATTGTCCGAATATGAACATTGAAGAACATTTTCAGTAATTACTTAGTTTCGAAATCAGGATTTATCTATAGTTGACAATTTGCTTTTGTTTCAATATAAACATATATAGTTTTTTTTATTCATTTAAAAGAGTCAACGATTCTTGTACATACTGTTTTACCCATTCATTTTATTGTTACTTGCACTTGATTGGAAATATTATGTGGGAGAGTTTTTCGTCTTATCTAATAGTCGTGTTTATCATTATGTCGAGGAGAGAGACTGTGTATCTTTCGTGCGTTCGGTATTTCGAAGTCATTTATTAATGAGTATTTCTTTTTGATAATGGCTTTCCATATTATTTAATTTAAATGCTGCTGATGAGAGGTTACTCCTTGAAACATGTGAACAGCATAACGAAATTTACTGTTTTTGTCTTTAACTTCGGTATTTTTGTGTTTTTGATATCTTGATGTAAATTTGATTAATTTTCTCTAAATGGAAGAGTTGAAATGGGACTTGAGTAGCAAATAAAATAAACGTTATTTCGCTACAATTAACACAACATTACTGAGTGATGTAAATGCAACACCATAAAAATTTCCACTGCTTTGTAATTTACTCTGGCTCAAATAAACCCTTTCGCAGCTCTGCTGCAATTTTCTTCTTTCAGATGCTGACCATTTTATTATAGTATATTTAGCTCTTCACATCGAAGTTGAGGGACTATTTGAACTACCCTTTGCGTCCATGTCGGCGTCTACCTTCGCCTCTGCTTCAGCGTCCTCGTTCACGTCAGCATTTAGGTATATATCTTGAAAACTTTGAAGGGTAAGGCTATCAAACTTTACATGCAGGAGGATCTGGGGTTCACTCACCGAATCCAGGAATGAAAATTAAGTCTCTTTGACCTATATTTTCCGCTTAATTACCCTATATTTAATGTATATATTTTACTGTACATGGTAGGATCATCTATCCTTGCATGTGCATCTATCTTTGACGTAAGGCCAACATAAAGGTAAAATTAGTCACTTTGGCCTATATTGTCCGCATGTTTCACTTACATTCAAGTTTACGTCCGAGTCCATATGTTCGTATTTGTGCATGATAGAATCATCTAATCTTGCATTTGCATTCATCTTCGGCTTAAAGTCAGCAATAAGGCATTATTAGGTCACTTTGACCTACATTTTCAGTGTGATTGACTCATATTCAAGTTTATGTCCGAATTCATATCTCAGCTACTGTACATGATAGAATCATCTAACTTTGCATTTGCATGCATCTTTGGCTGAAAGATTAAGGCAAGATTAGGTCACTTTGACCTACATTTTCTGCATTATTGGCAACAATTCACGCTTAGGTCAGAGTTCATATTTCAAGAATGTCAAGCAGACAAAAAGAACAAACACAAAGCATGTACGGTCACCGTTCGATCGTCAACAGTTTGAGGAACATCACATTATAGCACACCCTTCATAGCGATCAGCTAAACTCGGGTGTAATTCTTACATTATTTAAATTCAGTATAACCCTTTTAAACATCAGTCATATCTTCCTGAAGACTGAATCCAGAAACTTGAACTAAAAAGGAGTGTTTTCCTTTGTACAAAAATAAGTCCCTTTAGAGTTCTCCATCACCTTCATGCCTTCAAAACCATAAGTGACCCCCTGGTATCATTACTGCTTCTGTGGTAAGTTGCTGACAGAAGTAATTCAGAGATTCACTACAAAAGATCGTATATATCACTAAAATACTTTAAATACTAGTATGTACATATTAAATAGTAACAGAAACGTTGATTGGAGGGTGGGAATACATACCTTACTTAATTTTATTCATGATATTTTAATTTCATTGCATGCACTAAAGCGCATTCCTTAACTTTTTAATTTTATTTCAAAAATTAAGTAACGTATAATGATTTGACTTAAAATTCAAGTTGTACATCTGCTAGTGCACTGTATCTTATGATGCTACATTATTTATTTATTTTGTATTATTTAATTTTTATTTGATTTCATTTATTCTTTTTTAATTTTTCTTTCTTTTTTCAATTCTATTTCTTCTGGTTTATTTTATTTTTTTTTTGTTTTTATTTGTTTGTTTTTTTTTTTATTGACCTGTTCAACTAAAGGGACTGTCCTTTCCACGATATTAAGAACGTCAGTAATGGACATTTTGAATGACTCTTTACCATTATTGGCACCGTTAATTTCGAGCCATATTTTGTATAAAGAACTCATTATCTGAGAAACCTTTCTCTGAATGAACTTCAGACTACTGTAATGTATTTTCATTGCCTTATGATTTCTTATGAAGTCCTCGACAAAATCTTCGATATAAAGCGGACTTAAACTACTGTTCTTGGGAACCGGCACGTCAGCAACACATATGAAGAAAAGTATTTCTTTATATACCGCGCCATACTGTCGGTACTTATTAACTCAAGACTTTTTGTCTAAGAAAAGGAATCTCGTCGTCAGAATTTTTGTCGTCCCGCTTGATTACATTATAGCAACTTGGAAATGTATCCTCTGGTTCTTCTTAGACCTAACCTTCGGATTCAGATCGCTCTTCATCAGAAGAGATTTCTTATGGGTCTGTATCCGTCTCGTCATCTGGCGATTCCCTATTATGGTATTTGCTCTCTCGAGGCTTTTTAGGAATTTTATAAACCAAAGGAATTTCTTGCCATCTTCGCCTGACGCATACGATCAGCTTTTCTCTTGGACGTCTGTCCCTGATCCATTCATTAACATCTACGACCTTTAAATAGCAATTGCTGTTGAGTTGCTACCGGACGCTACTGCAGCGAAAGGGGAGGTTTGTCTTGCCATGAAACCAGTTTAGCCAACCATTCCTTATTAAATGCCTGTACCAAGTTAGGAACATTGTGGGTGATAGTTTTTACGCCGGTTGCCATCTGATTTGTGTTTTTTTCTCATTGACTTCGGCTCTTGACAACTTTGAGGGGGGTTTACACGGTTTTGGGAAATGGGAAAAAGGGTAAAAAATTTAGGGAAATGGGAAAAACGATGAAAAAAGAGGGAATAGGGAAATCACAAAAATGTGGGAAATTGGAAATTTAACTGCCTTAAAAAAATAATGATTAAAAGATCAAAAGTAGTCGTTTTTAAAGCTCTTTTATCAGAAGATCTTCTTGGTTGTTCCTGTGGGTTCTTATAATTTGGGTTGTAAAATCTTCTAGTTTCTGTTAAGCTTTTCGAGACATCACTTGTTATAGAATTGGTAGATAGAGAGATTTAACTGAAGGAAATTAAATTATTCTCACAGAAATAACTATGAATAAACGCATATAAAGTCGCTTGATAAACACAGCAATGATGAAAATGAAAGAAAATTAACATGAGTCTATTGTCCCTATGATAAATCTTTCCAAATCGCAAATCGTACGTTAGCAGGCATCGGTTGAATACCTCCTTCATATTAAAGAGTCCATTTTGCTTGATCACATTTTATTCACCTTCATTGACTTGAGTGATCAGTGACATTAACCTAAATAGTCATGTGAACAAGGCTCATTTTTATGGTATCCTGTTGTTTGTCTTCAATTGATATTTTTTCAGCTCTTGGACAAAATAACAATGATGCTTAATAGGGTTAATCATGTATCCCAAACTTTCTGTCATGTTTGTCTGTCTATTTGGTACAAAGTTTTTCAATACAATTCCTCTGATACTAAACAGCAGAACTTAATGAAACTTAGTCTGTAGCAAGCACTACATGTAGTTGTGCATAGCACCACATGTAGTTGTGCATATTACGTTTTATCATACTACTAACATAAATTTTACTAAACATGACAGAAAAGATTTATGGAAACTCCTTTACAAAAAGTACTCATGTACGTCATTCCGGTCCATTTAAGATATGACCGCTAGTGCATATCATAGTTTAACATTGGACCCGGCCAGAAGGCACCATAAGCTCACCTGGGTATAGCCAGGGTGAGTTTTTGTCATTACTTTTAGTGTCTCGTCCGCCTGAACTTTTCATTACAAGATCTTCTCCTCTGAAACTGCTGAGCCAGTTGGAACCAAACTTGGCCACAATAGTCTTTAGGTGGTCCATTGCAAATAACTAAATACCGAAGTTACTGTGAATTTATTTTCTGCGTTTTTACATGTATGTCTGCGCTATAGGCCTTTTCAAAAAATCATTTGGTCCCCCCTTCGCTTTCGGCATTTAAATACAAATAAACAGTTCCGGTTATCAACCCAACACGAAAAGTGTTGTTCATCCTGAACATAGTTCATAAGACTGTTCCTATTTAGATTACAATGTCATTGTTTACTGTGGTTTACTGAGACACTGCGCTAATTTTGTTATCAAAATGTATTCAGGGTTTACAGTTGTGTATTCGAGTGATAACCGAAAGCAAAGAGTGTTTGTACCCCCATTTGATGGGAGAGTTCAAATCCAGGAAAAGATAACAACACTTTTTGAAGAGGGCTATATCCATGATAGGTGCCACCAGTAAACATAGTTTAACATTGGATCACATATGAAAACTAATAAAGAGATCTTGTCTGCAACAACTTAGCCAATTAGAATCAAACTAGGCCACAATAGTCCCCTGCAGAAGAGGGGACAAAAGTTGGATCCAACTGAAACACATTAAACCCTCTGAGTACATCTTAGGCAAAGTGGACCCATAGTTTAATTTTATGATTAGATCCTTTGATTTTATCTGCACTGATGAGACATAAGTTGTCGAAATGCGCATATGCAGAAAGTAAATTCACAGTGACTTCGGTATTTAGTTATTTGACAAAGACTATCTGTGAATTAGCCAGGATCCAGGTGAGCGATACAAGCTTTTGAGAGCTTCTTATCAACTGCTCTGAAAGTATTAAATTAAATTTGACCAAACTGTACAGGAATAACATATGGAAGGTCCTTTACCAAGTATGCTTACTAGTATTTATTTTTGATACGACAAAATACATGATCGCCAGTGTTACATATAGCTTAACACTAGACCCCAACGGAAAATCATATTTTGATCATCTCCTCTGAAACCACAGAAGCAAATTTAACCAAACTTTACAGGAATAATGTATTAAAGGTCTTTTACAAAAAAAAACATTTCTGTGATCGAATAAAAAAAGACGACTGCAAGCGAGGAGCATAGTTTAACCTTACACCGAATGAGACAAACATTATTTTATCAGCTGCTATATTAGTCACCCAGACAAAAATACAAGGCTGACAACACGGAATATTAATTTAACATTTTAGCATATGAGAAAATGATATTTTCATTCTTTCATCTGAAAACTTACTGAAGCAAATTCAGCCATAATTAACAAAAATAATACATGGAAATATCCCTTAGTGGTCCAGAAGATTTTGGTGTCGGCCGTAAAACTTGTGCATTGATGACTTCAAGTTATTGGTAACTTATTTGTGAACGACCAGGCTCTATCATGGACCGCATGCCATTGAGCAGTGAATGAGTTGGGGGAAATAAGCTCCATATGCTGGTGCTATTTCAATGTTGCTACAATGAAATCGGAAGTTGACCATTGGAAAAGTGAAGTAATCACGTTTGTGATACAGCCTAGTTTTAAGTCTACATTTGTTGTCAATTTCCAGAATATGGTCAAGGAAGAAGTCAATGGAGGTGTAATGGTATCTTTAATTTTGAGCTCTTTTGCTTAAATAAGTTCAGGGAAATCACCAAAACTAGGGTTGTTTAGTGACACCTTCGATATAACGGAGGGTAAAATAAAATAATGATTGCGCTTATTTTTTACCTTTAGTTTGAAGAAGCCCTTAAATTTGTTCAGCTTCATAAGAGTGGAGAAACATATCAGCTGAAAGAGATGCACATTTTGTGCCCATTGAAAGTTCTTTAGTCTTTTGAAAACAAGTTTTCCAAACTTACAAATATATTAAGGATTACGAACTCTTAACATTTAATCACTTCTTCTACTGTATATTTTTTCTCCATTTTTTTGTCGTATTTCACAAAGTATGCTTGCTGTCTACCTATAACAATGTACTTGTATATCTGTCCACCGTTCTTACGGGAGAAATATCTATGAATTATAGTCGAGATTTCGGTTGTTCTTGAGAAATGGTAGTACTAGTATATAAGTACAGAGAAGTCAAAGTTAAAAATCTGTTACAGTGTGAAAATGATGTAGAGTTCTAAATTTTAAGTACATCTTTAGTTTTCAACATTCACATTTCGTTAGTACCGCTTCTTGAAAAGCAAGTATCAAAATAGATTTGAAGGCCCTCTATTACAGCTGTCAAGATGGAGTTTAATAGCTTAGAAATAGGTTTTGTAGAACATTTTGCAGGTCTAGTGGTGTACCAATGTTTCTATAGGCATTAGTTTAATTTGTGTATCCAGTACAAAGAGTGGAGATCATTGTCTCCATACTCGCTCGAAATCCGAAAGGAAAACAAAACAAATTTATGACTGTAATATCTCCTTCTTAGACAGCGCAGTAGCTTTGTAGAATGGATTGCCCTAGGGATTACCAATTCCAAGTTTTTTTCTTTAAACAATCACTGTAATTATTTTTAAAGATAAAAATGATGTTATTATGGGGCTTTTGCTGCAGGAATAATGACATATTTGTCATGAATGGAGGACAAATATCTGGCAACATCAGCATGTTTGAAAATTGATGTTGATTTAGTTCTAATTGGCCCTTGTATCTTATTGATTCGTTTTAGGATCATAGACCTCACAACCTTAATCCACTTCAAAGGAGAATCAAGGTCTTCATCTTCTTCACGCTCAATCTATTTTCTGGCATAGTCCTCCGCAGCATCCATAAGATGTTTGAAATTTTTTCCCAATTGATGTATTGTGGTGCACGGAATTTAGGTCCTTTTGTAAGGATATTTTCCTATGATGGAAGAACTTGTTTTCCTAATTTTAACTTTATTGAACATAATGGCAAATAAAATTGTTGATGTTATTGGCGTTTCAAAATGTAAAAAATGTGGGAAATTGGAATAGCCGAAAAATGTGGAATTTTGGAAAAAGGGGCCAAAAAATGTGGGAATTGGGAAAAAAGGTGGAAAAAATCTGGGAATTGGGAGAGCAGACCCCCCGTGTCACCCCCTCATTTTTTTAGACAAAGCTTTTTCAATCACTGAATAAGTAAGATGATCTATATAATAAAAACAATAACTAATCTTAGTCCCCGGACCGAAGATTTTGAAAAATATTTCGCTGTACTCAAAGGTATAACAGCAATATTTTTAGATATTCGCAGACAAAAATACCTATATTTTAACATCCCTTCAGGTGATTTAACGATTTCCCGTGCAGGAAGATTCTATTGGCTGGTGAAGTTATGACGTCATTTTTTCACATTATTTTCTAAGTCTGAAATAAGTTGTCATTAAAGTCATAATAAAATGTTTTAAACATTTAAAATGTAATAAGTTAATCACATTTAATAATTTGATAAGCCAAAATTTGAGTTTCCACATAAATTAGCGACATAAATCGATTTTTTGTCTCCGAAAGTGTTGTCTGAAGACCTTCAGGAATTGAAGTATTTAGTTATGGAGTATATCTATATAAATACTCTATTATGATAATTTTCATTTTGATTCGTCATATTTCTGTTGAAATTGATGTATATTATACAAAAAATACAAATATTCCATTTACAGCCACATATACAAAAATGAAGTCTCATCATAGAATCGAATAGTCTACTCCAGGTTCACTGAGAATTGATAGTTATCTATGAAATGACTAACTGGTCTTTAGGTACTCGTTTTCCTGTCATTTCAACTTCTATTACCATATTAAGAGGCATTTCTATCGAAATAGAACAGCTTTTCGTCCTTGCATCTTTTTTCCGTATGTGATTCAGGAGACTAGGTTTGTTTGTTTTTCGTCACAAATAATTGTTAAACATCTTAAATCTGATCTTATTCAAACATTAAACAGTTTTATAACGGTCCAAGATCTAAAAGGTACTGCTGTGAATATATATTTCAATATTTATTTATCAAAAAGAAGTATTTTTTTAAAAACCAGGGGAAATTGGTTGAAGCTGCTTCTGGGAAAATCAGAATGGGGTCTACAGTCGGCGACAATTTTGTAGTCTTCGAAATAATGCTTAGTAAGCCCTACATAGAATAAGCAACCCCGCCCGAACAGACTGGATGTGCCAGCATGGGAAGGCAAAGGAAGATGGGATGGGCCATAGGTCTTCCAGAAGGTGTACATGTTCATATCGTGCATGAGTTAAATGACAATACATAAACGATCGGGCATGGTGTAGGATTTAATTTTTTGGAACTTTGTCGTATCTCATTCAATAAAATGCTGATCGAAATGTATTTTGTTTTTCATCAATTTATTAATTGATAATATCTTTGATTTGCTATTTCTCAATGACAATGTAGTGTGCAGTTTAAACCAAAGTAGCTCATTTTGCTATGCTCTGTTTATTGAGTCCAAGCAATTCATTTTCTTACTTTTTTTTCATTGGTTGGTTGTAATTGCTAATTTTGTCCTGTTTTGTTTGATCAGGGTTCATGTTTCTGTGATGTTTTGCCCAAAACAAAACTGTTCGAAGTAATGGATTCCTCAGATAGATTAGAGGTAAAATTTAAACTCTTGCAACCTTCATGTATCAAAATGTGGCTTCTGTTGCGTCATGGGGTCTGCCCCGACATCGTTGGTACAAAGTAGGGCATTTCTACTGTACTAAAATTATCTAATGACAGAATCAATGGCGATCAAGATAATTCATTCCACTGGAAACTGAGAAAAATCATTGAAAAACAAAATTTACCTGATGCAGAACTTCAGTGTCACAGTGTATGCTTTAAAATTTTTCCCAAGCAATTGAAAAAGGTCAAATCAAAATGTACGAGCAACATATCATCAACGGTCTCGCTTGGACAAAAGCCAAATATACCTAAGGGTCCTTCTACTCGATTTTCTGCTGCAAAATTTGTGTTTATCCACAATTTGTGTTGTGCCATCTCCGGCATTGTGGCTATAAACAGAGACCCCATAAGTAAAGCTATAAACCGGTTGTTTGATAAATAGAATGTGCAAGTGCTAAAAAGTGCGGCGATTTGGTTGTTTTTGGTACCACTGTATCCGGGAGAAGCATCAAATCGAAATCTTGTGACAAATATCTCCAGACTCGACCCACACCAAGAGGCATTTTGCAAATTAGATTCTAAAATTGATGAGCTATTCTTGCACGAAGGCGCGATGTTTGAACTTTTAAAGATTCTTGATAAATATAAACAATATTTTAATATTTTCATTAGGAGGGTGTCGATAGTCCAGATTATCCATCTCATCGACTAAAAGAAAAGCTAAAAAGTCATATTCAAAGCACAGACTAGTAGTGGCCAGAGCGTCATGCTCATGGCAAATACAGCAATTGAAGCGCTTATTTCCACTGTCGTATTCCATGCACAGGGCTTTCAACCAAATAAATGTGAGCTTTGTCGGACAACGTCAAAATCCGTGTTCTTTTTGAGGCCATGGCTATTGTAAGGACTGATATCAAAAGTACTCCTAACGTGGAATTGTGATGTAGTAGTGATAGTGGAGAAGCGGATACATGAATGATATTTCATGCCTCAGCTACTGCATCATCTGGATTTCAACGCATTATTGTCCATTATTCACTTAAGTTTTGATATTTGTATTGAGATTTGGTTGCATTTGTCTAAAGGTGGGCGAAGTAACCGGCCCATATCATTTCGGGTACACTTGAACTAACCTTGTATGAAGCTCTGTTTGCCTTTCATGCTATTACTGGTTGCGATTCAACAAGTTGCCTTGTAAAAGAGGGAAAGGTCAGACCTTTGGAACTGTTTAAATCAAATCTATCGACATTTTGTTCTCTCGCCGAGCTGTCTATACTTCCCTCAGATGAGATCACAGATAACTTGAAACAGTTACAACGGATCTCCAACGAGTGCAAGTTGAAACCAAATCCTGTATAAACTATTTGCAAAAAAGGTGTCAAAGAATGAGCTTCTATCC
>MJUU01011335.1:14854-44837 GCA_002080025.1 Modiolus philippinarum
ACCAGCCCATATCATTGCGGGTACGCTTGAACTAACCTTGTATGAAGCTCTGTATGCCTTTCATGCTATTACTGGTTGCGATTCAACAAGTTGCCTTGTAAAAGAAGGAAAGGTCAGACCTTTGGAACTGTTTAAATCAAATCTATCGACATTTTGTTCTCTCGCCGAGCTGTCTATACTTCCCTTAGATGGGATCACAGATAACTTGAAACAGTTTGTCCTACGTATTTACAACGGATCTCCAACGAGTGCAAGTTGAAACCAAATCCTGTATAAACTATTTGCAAAAAAGGTGTCAAAGAATGAGCTTCTATCCTAAACCCAGAGCGCTATTTTGCAGCACTTAAAACGAGATGAATACCAAACATTAACTTGGCTATCTTCGTTGCAAATCCTGCAATACCAAATCCAGATGGTTGAGAGGGGAGAAAAAAATGTACCGGTAGGAAAAGCCATCTGGATTTGGTATCAAAAGCACAGAAGAGATAACTTGTGAACATAGGCCATAAGATTGAGGATTAAGGAGGAAGTGATGATGGATTACCATATTTATGACGATTGACCCAATGCCTAAACAAAATCACAGAAATGGTCAAGTGTGGTTTCAAACCCTCAAATTGTGCACTTCGGTGTTCTTTGAAGCAACTGAATTACGTTGTATTGAAGCTTGTTTGTGTGAAGGTGGCGAGAATTGTCACAACATTTACGAGAACAATGTTGTCGGTGGTAACAATTTTTCTTCTGATGAAGAATCAGACAATGAAAATGATCTAAACTAGCATGGTTAATGTTTCATAGTTGCGGGTTGATATGTTTGTAAATATTGATTTATTGCGATTCTATGGTTATTTTGTACATATGAACATATTTTTCCGTAATGTGGTAAATACTATGTATGTTATCAATATTTTTATTAGGTTGTGCAATATAACGCTATATATCTCTATTTTACGAATATTCATATATAATTTATTATCTCCCTTGTGGACTGTCACCCTGACATGGTGCGGGAGCTTGAGGTACCCTTTTACCATATAGACTGATTCGGATTGAATTTAACATTCAAGTAGATATAATCATGCCATTGAGATCACGCATTAGAGGACAGGCCTTTTTTACCATGTACATAGTTCTCTTTGTTTTTGTATCTTGTGTTTGATTTAACGTATTTAAATCAGGTTTTTTGCTTTGTTTTAGTTTGTTTTGTATAATTTGCAATACAGTCGCTTGTATTAACTTACATAAACAACACAAGATTTTGGTATTTTTGCTTTGAATGAGCTTAAAACGCGTCACACAAAAATACGATACTTGTGTACAGGTGAATCCCTTTCTTAAACGTATAACATGTTATAAGAACATGATTTTTGTTTCCTTTTAAATTATATTGAGTTCTCAACTGTGAAGTAAATTTTCTGAAATCATGGGCGCCAATTTAAAAATGGCGCTTTCGACACCTTTGCACGGGAAATCGGAAAACCACCTGATGGTTTCATATACTAGAGATGTATGAATATCTGTTGCAACAAAAAAAATTGCTGTTATACCGATGAGTACAGCGAACTCATTTTCCAGGGCAGATATGCTGTTCGGTCCGGGGACTATCTTAGATTCTGATTATCGAAAATATTCAACTCATGATCGAAAAACTTTGTAATTCACTCATGCGTTACTCAATCATTCGTTGAATATTTTGAGAAAATCGGAATCTTTGATTAGTTATAGTATAAGAACTTAAAGCCTTTAATGATACAGAAATTACCGTCAACGAATCTTTCAACGTAAAAAGCATCACTCCTCGTATTGTCATGGAACGTCCCTTTAAAAGTCAACAAAAGAAAAAATAAAATATATCTATATTACACATTTTTTTCTATTGTATTTGTTTTTTTGGGGGGGGTTGATTTAATGTGTTTTTTTTTTTTAGATAGATGTTAAAGAAAACGATTAATATAGATGTTAAAGAAAACGATTAATGGTTATTATTTTTTTGCAGGATGATTGAATGAATCTATTTAAATACGCATACATTAAACATAATATGCTTAAATTTTAGTTCCAAAATATGAATGCATCGATGCATTTATGGTATTAAACATTTTGTGTTAATGTGAACTTCAATTTATATATTTAATATATAATTTATTGGCAACGAAATATATTCTCCGCATCTCTTTTGATCCTCTTGTAAATCTGTAATTGAAGATATTTATGCCAGGGTTAATATTTTATTATTTGTTTATATTGCTTAAACGCGCAAATTCCGAGCTTAACTGAACGTTGATTGAATACAGTGACTAGAATAGGAAGCAATTTGAAACTTTTTTGTCAGACAACAGATGACAGTGATTGTAAGAATACTTTGTCAATTGATTGAATGCTTGCTGATGACCCCGCATTGATGGGTAACAAATGTCAAGGATATAGCGTTATTCGACATGGAGCAATGGATTCCGCTCATCGGTCATAGGGTTCTATGGGCCGTCTTGAACGTATGATAAAGTATGAGCAAAGTTCATGGTTATAGGCCCCATTACGGCCTCGAGATAAAAAGAACAATAACAGTGTTGTTCTATTGCTTGGTTTAACCAATTATTTGTAGAGACCGTCTCATGTGTATTGTTTAATGCTTAAATTATCGCTGCAATATTAGAAACTTCAATATAACATCTAAGAGGAGACTAAGGGAATGATATGCAAATTATCTAGAAGACCTTATTCATGTGCTGATTTCATCTGCACTGAAGAGGCATATGTTGTCGAAATTCGTATATGCAGAAACTAATTTAACATTAATTTCGGGATTTTGTTATTTATTAGCATTGGGTCGATGCCTCTCCTGGTGGAATGTAAGTCCAGGGGGGTACTCACCAATCCAAAAGTCAGTACTTTGGTGGTGGTGACACGAAAACCGAACGAAACAAGTCTTATGAAATATATACTACAAGGCAATTCAAATTGCATATCCACACGACAAGCCCGAGATATCTTTAATAAGAAAATACAAGTAAACAGTATAATAGAAATTTAAATAAAAATAACAAAAACTCCTAAAGGTAACATACCAAAGACAAACCCTAACATACAAGATGAAAAAATAAACAAATAAAAAACACCTTTTTTCGAGCTGGATCTATCGTTTTGAATGAAGAGTCACACTCGAGAGCTGGTAAAGAGGGAAAAAGAAGTGCCCCTATGTGCAGATACGTAGAAGAAATTAATGTCAATCCAATTCATTCTTCAAACGATTGAAAGTATACCTATTGTTTGAATGAAGTCATGTTAAAAAATAATTTTCATTGACCTTCAAATGACAAATAAAATTTACCTCAGATATTTTATGTCTTGCAAGGGATATAATGAATATTCTTTACATTAAAGATGAAAATATATAAGTGAATAATAATGCAAAAAAGTATATAGCAAAGATACCAGTCCAAAGATTATACATTTATACCAGTCCAAAGATTATACCAAAAAAGATATTTCCTAAATTCACCGTATATCAACAAAGGGATCGATCTTATTGATGTATCTAGTATATTTAGAGACTCAAAAATTATCAAACTTATTCCTCCTTATTTTGATAATATGGAACCACCCATTATTTCATATACTTACAAAAAACCTACAAGAGACCTTATTTTTAATTATTCATCCGTTACCAAAAATCCTGAAATTAATCAAAATTCACCCTTGACCTGAAATTGTNTTATACCAGTCCAAAGATTATACCAAAAAAGATATTTCCTAAATTTACCGTATATCAACAATGGGATCGATCTTATTGATGTATCTAGTATATTTAGAGACTCAAAAATTATCAAACTTATTCCTCCTTATTTTGATAATATGGAACCACCCATTAATTCATATACTAACAAAAAACCTACAAGAGACCTTATTTTTAATTATTCATCCGTTACCAAAGATCCTGAAATTAATCAAAATTCACCCTTGACCTGAAATTGTGCAAGCTCGAAGTTTCGATATGAACCTAGTGGTCATGTTATTACAGGAGACCTCAACATCGTCCAGGACCGAGAGGTAAAAACTTTTCTCCAAAAAGGGCCCAAATATCGTCCTCCTTCAAAAATAATTTGGAAGGACTGTCGTGATGTAATTAAAAAAAGCCATCATGCCATTCTGTAAAAAGTGGTGTAAAAGAGAAAATGCGGATAAAAAATCATTAGACACTTTCATTAACAAATGCATGGAAGTTGTTGATATCCGAATAAATCATTTTGAAACACATTATAAGGAACAGAATACCATTCCTACTATTTCAAAAATCAAACAGAAGTTAAAAGATTTGGAAAAAGAGTATATATTTGTTCCGGCAGATAAAGCAGCCAATAATGTGTCGTTGTTTGACGTAAGTATTACATCGAGGTGCTTCGGAATGAAATTACCAATTCTAGTTCATTTCAAGCTACCACGTCAACAGAAACACAAATAATGAATGATCACATGATAGCTACAGCTGAACTTAAAGCAACTTCTAATTATAAAAGCATTCCTACTATGTATTGGCTTCCTAAACTACACAAAAATCCTTTCAAATTTCGTTTTATTTCGGCATCAAGTAAACGTTCAACTACACATATTTCTGTGGTATTGACCAGTGCACTTACTACCATAAAAAATATCGTCATCAACTTTAGCAACAAATGTTATGAATACAGTGGAATTAACTACTTTTGGCGTGTTAAAAATTCGGTAGAAGTTTTGGAAAGACTTCGATCTGTTAATGAAGCATACACCTCCATCGATAGCTATGATTTTTCTAACCTCCATACTACATTACCGCATACACTCATCAAAAAGAAATTTTCGTATTTGATCAAAAGGTCCTTCAAAAAATCAGGATGTACGTACATTTGTTGCAATACATTTAAATCGTTTTTCAGTGACGACAAACATGACAAATATACCAACTGGACTTGTCAGGATATGATAAAAGCATTAAATTTTCTTCTTGATAATATTTTTGTATGTTTTGGTGATACAGTCTATCAGCAAAAAATTGGTATTCCTATGGGTACCAACTGTGCACCTCTCATAGCAGATTTATTTCTTTATTGCTACGAGTCACAATTCATGGCAAAAATTCAAAGAAACCCTTCTAAACAGCATTTAGTGGATAAATTTAACAATACATATGGATATTTGGACGATATTTTGGCTTTAAATAATCCTGAATTTTCTAAATTTACAGATGAAATTTATCCTGCAGAATTTACTTTAAATAAATCCGATAGCAGCAGTGATTATATTCCTTTTCTTGATCTTGATATATCAATTAATCAACTAAGGTTTATGATAAAAGGGATGATTTCTCATTCCCTATAGTTATTTTCCCCCATCTCGACGGCGATGTTCCGTTAGCCCCTTCTTACGGGGTCTACATTTCACAACTTGTTCGATATGCACGAGTATGTTGTAATGTTTCTGACTTCAACGACCGAAATCTTTGTCTCACTGAAAAACTTCTGCATCAAGGGTTTAGATATCATAAATTGATAAAAACATTCTCTAAATTTTATAATAGATACATTGACTTATTAAGAAAATTTGGTTCTACCTTCAAGCGCTCTTATACATCAGGGCATTTCACATCCAAACGTCTATGGAAATATCATTTACAAAGCGCATAAATTCAAAAATTGTCCCTCCAAACTTATTAATCCGTTGAACAAACTTATTCATAAAGGATATAAAAACAGCATTGTTGTTAAGTCTTTACTTCTGGTTTTTGTTGGCAAAAATATTGATCATCTCCTGAATGCTTTATACCATAACTAAATTTAAACAATTTTTCATATTGGCAGTATTAGGCATTGCACAATATCATGTTCTTCTTTCATAATTGATGATATTGTTATACCAGATCTATTTAGAAGTATTTCAATTGAAATTTCATATGTAAGAAGGCTTGATATCATAGTCAACGGAAATTTTGTCCTTAGCTAGCTGTCAGTAACTGCGAGCATTTGTCCGGACAGTACCTGTGTGTATTGTCTTCATGTTTTATGTACTTCATTGTAAGGGTACTCGTCTTGATAAGTTGGATTTTTTTCTAGTTTGATTTTTACTGTGAGTCTTTTTGTGTATTTATTTTTAGCCATTCACCACACATGGGGGAGGGTTTGGATCCAAGAAAACGAGTTTGGCCCCACCGCAATTTTTGCGCATGTCCCGGGCCAGGAATATGTTGGTCATTGGCTTGTCCTTGTCTTCTTATAAAATTTTAGTTTCTTGATATTTGGGTTATTTGATGTGGTTTGTTTCCATTGATTTATTCACTTTTTTACCTTTTCGGGGCCATTTAGGGCTTTCTATATGGTGTGAGGTTCCTCACTGTGTTGAAGACCATATGGTGACCCCTGGATGTTTTGTTTTTTGTCGTTTTAACCTGGATATGGGATGTTGTCTCCTTGACATTTACCCCATTTCCTTTCTTTTTCATATTAAACACTAGTTTTTGTATTGATACCTTTGTGGGTTTTTGGTTCCTAGAGTGAACACAATTCCTTGTTCCAACGGTTGTCGGAGTTGCCGTGAACTGTCAACCTGAGGAAGGACTGTTACGCTCATGTCTTCCATGAAATGTTGGCGAAACCTGAAATGGTTACCGACGGATGTTTCTTTGTGAAATGTTACGGATCGAAGATGCTCAGCAAAGCGATCACCCAGTATGTGGCAATTCTCAACACCATATATTTGGTGACGGCGTTCACATACTATGCCATATATTACATTCTTAGTTATGCGTGTTTAACAAGAACTGATTTTGTAAAAACCATTAGTACCGTTGATGAATTCCGTTTTCATAGTAAAGGGACACGTTGACAGATCTTTCGACCACAATGTCGCGTTACCCCGTATGACTTGCTCCTGCTCTTGATGGTCTTGTTTTTTCCAGACAATTAGTAATCTGTCAAGCATTTTCCTTTGCGGTAAGCTGTAAATTGCAGTGATGGAAATGCATTTTTTTTAAATTCTTTACTATTTTTTTCTGCATAACGACATTGTTAGGATGGTAAGTAAGACTTAAAGGTATTCTTATGCTGTTTTCTTTTTCTTTTTGGTCATAGCCCTTCTCCGAGAAAATGTAGAAACCGAGTCAACTGCCCTGGAAATCACTTCCACAGGGTATCCTCTCCTAACATCAGGACACACTGTGATTTGAAGTCCTTGTCATCAATGCGACAAGTCTGAGCCGCATAAATGGAGACTTTTGGATAGCGTCTTTGCAAGTCATAAAATCCAAATAGGAGTGCGCATCCATTGGTTTGTAAAATACTGATGTCCAAAGTCCGTTTTCTTGAATCATACATTGAATGTTTAGAAGGGAGGCTTTGACAAGAAGGGGCGTTTAGATTCTCTGATGTCAATAGTGTACTTAATAGCTGGATGATAGCTCAACACAAAGTCGATAAATGTCACCAGGTCATGTCGACTTTTGGAGACTGCACAAAATACATTATCATGGATATTTTGTATAAATCCGGAAGTGGCCCTGTGAATTCTAATAAAATCTTTTCTTCCGAAAAACGACTGAAATGCAAGCCAAGCCGGGCCCATTTTCGTTCCCATCGCAACCAATTTGATAATAAACTGATTTATTAAATTAAAACATATTGAAAGTGTTGAAAGTATTTTTAATGTTTATTTTTATATTTGACATAATATTGCGTTGGACTATAAATAGTTTTTCCAGTAGTTTAATTCTCTATGATCTAAAGACCTAGTTACCAGTATAATTATTATACTTTTGAAGCAAACAGTGATTGGTTTATGGAATATTTCATTCGTACAAAAAAGCACTATAATCAATTTATTATCTGCTATATAACTTAGAACTCATTTTATCAAACAATGCACACCACAAGGGGAAAGATGCTACAGCATCTTTTTGCTCTCATTCTTATAAAAATCACCTTTGAATATTATATAACCCGAATGAAATCGTCGAAATTTGGACGCAAAACAGGTTAAAGTGAAAATGTAAGGGTATTTCTAAAACGTTTAATTGTCATTGATCCATTATATGTGTACAAGACTTTTTGGCTTTATAAATGAATCAAATTCATTAAGTTGTGCGGAATGCCCATCCTACCACAATTGAAAATTAGCAAGAGAAATCTCTATCCAAAAAGGAAATTAAGCCACTCTAAATTAGATATCCCTTGATGGTTACCATAAAGTGGATAATCCCAGGAATGATATTTCATTCCGAAAAGATCTCGGAAATCCGACTTATGTGTTTAATTATTATTTAGTCCAGTTGGTTGCAATTTTAAATTTTAACCTGCAGTTATCTTAACAGTACCCTATTCGATGCAATAAGACTAGTATAACCATGCTTGGAATAGTGGAAAATATTAAAATTCGTTATCCAATAGGATGCAAAGTTAAACTGTTTCCTAGTATCACATAAACTTCTTAACACTTTAGTGAAAAATAAAGGACTGTGCTGTTTATTTTTCCTTTTTGTTAAGGTTGGCTTTTCGGAACAAAGATAAGCAGCAGCATAGGGGTAAATGATAAACACATAAACATAACTGTTACATCGCACAAGTTGCATTGTATCACAAACTAGTCAAGTCAAAATATCTGCAATCTAAGTCAAAATTGGATATTTATGCTTAAATGATTCCCAGCATTCTATGCTGTAGGCCGCTGTGCTAGATAATTTCTTTCTGGTAGAATTCCTGCTATATTCTAAACGGGATTAAATTATTTCTTATTACGTGATGGGAATAAAGATGTAAAATATTTAAATATCCAACAAAAAATGATAATGTTTCCTTATAGATATTACATGTTTTACATCGATTTAAAGTACAAGTTTTCAAAATTTAATTTGAAAATCAATCAACATACTAATTTTTACATTTTTTAAATTTAAATTACGATCTTAATTTTCCTTTCCTTCGGTTAGAGAAAGCTAATGTATGATGTTGATTTTTGTGAAAACCGGATTTATGATGTTGGAATTGTTTACCGTTGTTTGTACACTTAATGAAAACTTATTTGATGTTCGTGAAAATCTACAAATAGTCGAGCAAGCAAACGAAATCTTGGTAGTGGAATTTATTTCCGAGATACACTGTGCGTACTTTTGTAGTTTTACTGCAAACTGTTGTAAAACTAGTCATGATACGAAAAACAATAAATGCGCATTGTTTTTAAGCTGTTGTTATATGAAAACGAAATCTTCTACAGACGGTTCTGTCTTGACAAAACGTCATGGTCAAGGTAAGAATTTTATTGTTATATGAAAAAGAAAGGAAATGGGGTAAATATCAAGGAAACAACATCCCATATCCAGGTTAAAACGACCAAAAAACAAAGCATCTATGGGTCACCGTACGGTCTTCAACACAGTTAGGAACCTCACACCATATAGCAAGCCCTAAATGGCTGCAAAAAGGTAAAAAAAGTGAATAAATCAATGGAAACAAACCACATCTTATGACCCGAATATCAAGAAACTAAAATCTTATAAGAAGACAAAGACGAGCCAATGACCAACATATTCCTGACTTGGGACAGGGGCAAAAATTGTGGTGGGGTTAAACTCGTTTTCTTGGAAGTTGGCAATTATTCGTATTTTTGCTCAGCGGCGAACGCACTTAACTATCTTTATTTCGACTTGTAAACCTACGAGTCTATAATTCTGAAATTGTCCACATGAAGGGAGCACACGCAAGTAATGACAAATGTTTGTCACACTTTAATTTATATCAGTTTGCTTTATGTCATTTAATTAGCTTTTAATACTCTTTAAAATAACAATGTAAAGCAATACCACCTTTCGCCGAAGAATGTAGCAAATTTTCCAGTGTACCAAGTATTTCATCAACTAGCTCATGCCTCTACTGACGGATTATCAGTCCCCAAGGGTATTCATCGGCCATGTAGTCTTTTTGTAAAACTTGCAATTTCAAAATTATGTTAAATTGTCTAAAACTAAGGAGCTCTTCCTCGCGCAAAAGCTTTGTTTTCATATTATTTTGGCTTACCATTTAGACCCTCTGTTCTCTTTCAGCTTTTTCTATATCTTTTGGTTTAACGTCTTCGAAGTTTTTAATTTGTATGCATTTGAGACATCACTGAGCTGTTAAAATGACTATCTGCATTGACTAAACTTACTGTGCTGGACCGGATCCAGCCAGCTTAACCCTTAGTATTCTATGTAGAATCTGAAATTAGCTGGTACCAAACTATGCCAGTGCGTGTTTGGCTACTGGCTGTTAATACCACGCTAAATCCGTTTGATTCACGCAAGACTACAAATTTAATATTATAATTTTGGGGTAAATTGACGGTAGTTATACCAGGTTTATGTTTAAACGTACAATACTATGCAATCAAAAGCACAGAGAAACAGTATTTTATCAATATCTACTATTTTAACCGCATGCGTACTTTTCTAGCCGAAGGCAGTAAAAAAATCCTCGGGGGAAGGGGGGGGGTTTCACTTCCACTTTATGATGAGGTAGGGATGAGCCGCTGGAATAGGTACCTGTTTCTTGCTTCAGATTATATGATAAGGGTAGTAAATTATGATGAAAATATGTGATAAGGTAGGGGATTTCAGATGAGATTATATGATAAGATCAATATGTTGCACCTTAATCAGATACTAATTATCAATTGACATATCTACATTAATAAAGTATTAAACTGTGTGTAATTTTCTACTTTTTGATTGAAAATAAATTTACAGTATCCTCCCCAATATATGGCAAGGTATACTTGTCTGCATTTTATATGATTAGGTTTAATTTTCTGCTAAAAATATGTAACAAGGTAGATATTTTTTTATTTAATTTATACCAAAGCAAGAGCCAAAATCTGTGACGAAATTCAAGTTGTTTTGGTTTCTAAAATTAGCATTTTGGTAGGTAGCTCGTTCCCTTATATTTTATTGTTACTATTTATAGAAACAATACCAGTGACACGATTTGTAGGAAATAAATAAGTAACAGTTCCCTTTGATCACTTCAAAGCTTTTTAGAGTTAATAGAGATGTCTGGAAAATATGGTATTCATTTGTATTAAATTTTATTGTCAATTAGTGGTAAGACTTTCTTAAGTAATTGCTGTGTCTACTTTCACTTTCATTGTTTACATATTTTCAATGATTAATTATAGATATCTACAGTTATTAATTTCTTGAGTTTGATTCCTTATTCCAATCCGTGATTTATTTAGCCGTCTGTAAAAAGTTTTTGTGGAGATTTTGTCTCATTTGCTTTTACTCCATATCCCTTCATTGTATACTTGGTTTAGACAAACGTTTTAATAATTATGATTTTTATAAATGGACTCATCCGTGAGGGGTGTTTGTAAATGATAGACTAGTCCAATCAGATGATTTCACAGATTTCTTCAGTCCTGAATAAGGGCTCAACTCCGACAACTACTTAATATTGTTAGAGAAAGGTAATTGATATATAGTTTTTATTAAATATAAGCTATTTAAAGAGTTGTTGGCTATTTCTGGGTAAGAAGTAGACTAACATATTATTTGTACCAATAGGTCAAGGCAAAGAGGCCCTGACAAGTCGCACCTTCGTGCTGATGACTGCTTGGCTCTGCATAAGGTCCAAGTGTCACTAGTTACATATCATACTTTATACAATTACCAATACCAAAGGTACATGTACCTTTAGCCAGTTTGTTGTTCCGTTGTCCCTTACATACATAAGAAATATCAACACAGTTAGGAAATACGCTACCATTTAAAATAAGGGGATAATTACAGCAAATTCAGGAAAGCAACCTTGGTACGGATCCACGGGTACAGTAGTACCATCTGGAGTGTAGGAAGTGGGTGACCCCCTGCACGTTACAAATCATACATCCAGAATACAAATACTTGCAATATAAGGATTACATACAGAGAACGTGAACGACGTTTATTTATTATTATCCCCGCACTTTCGAATGAAAGTTCGGGGATATTGTCGTTGGCCTCGTCCGTCCGTCCGTCCGTCCGTCACANTGTTATAGAACTGTTGCATATATGCTGCAGATGCGCAATAAGCTTTCGGATTTTTGATATTGGTCTTGGTGCAAACAAGAGGCCCCAAGATGTCCATTTTGACACATGTGGCATGCGACGCTAACTCCTCCTACATTTTTGGATTTAGGGTTTTAATTTTGTTGTAGAATTGTTGCATATGGTCTTTAAATGCGCAATAAGCTTTCGGATTTTTGATATTTATCTTGAAGCAAACAAGAGGCCCCAAGATGTCGTTTTGACAAAGAGTACAAAATGTGGATTGTGATACATATGGCATGCGACGCAAACTCATCCTACATTTTTGGATTTATGGATTTAATTTTGTTGCAGAATTGTTGCATATAGTCTGTAGATGCGCAATAAGCTTTCAGAATTTTGATTCCGGTTCCAACTTTGGTAAATATCCTGAAAGTCTCAAAGACCACTTATTTTTTGGAATTCTACCTAGCAACCATACTTTTAGCATTTGTTTTGATAAAGTTAATCATTTTCATCAATCGGATTTCAAAAATATTTGATTCCAATTTTGGTAAATTTCCTGAAAGTGTCAAAGACCACTTATTTTTTGGAATTCTACCTAGCAACAATACTGTAAGGATTTGTTTCGATAAGGGCAATCATTTTCACCAATTGAATTTGAAAAATATTTGATTCCAATTTTGGTAAATTTCCTGATGGTCTCAAATTTGACCACTTAATTTTTGGAATTCTACCTAGCAACCAAACTGTTAGGATTTGTTTCCATTAGGGCAATTATTTTCACCAATTGAATTTGAAAAATATTTGATTCCAATTTTGGTCTATTTCCTGAAAGTGTCAAAGACCACTTATTTTTTGGAATTCTACCTAGCATCCATGCTGTAAGGGTTTGTTTCCATTAGGGCAATCATTTTCACCAATTGAATTTCAAAAATATTTGATTCCAATTTTGGTAAATTTCCTGAAAGTGTCAAAGACCACTAATTTTTGGAATTCTACCTAGCAACCAAACTGTTAGCATTTGTTTCGATAAGGTCAATCATTTTCACTAATTGGATTTCCAAAATAATTGATTCCAAATTTGGTAAATTTCCTGAAATTGTCAAAGACCACTAATTTTTGGAATTCTACATTGAAACCATAGCTAAATAATTGTTAGAATTAGAAGAAACATTTCACCAATTTGATTTCCAAAATATATGATTCTAAGTTTGGTAAAATTCCTGGAAGTCTCAAAGACTACTTATTTTTTGGAATTCTGCCTAACAACCATATATTCTTTAATTCTTTGTGGTAAAAATAGCGACTGTCAATAGTTTAATTTCAAAAATGTGAAGAAAATTATACCCAGGGTCTATAACTGTTTTCTGTGTCAAACAGGGGGTGCGGGGATCACTGTCGTTTCCGACAGTCATTACTCTAGTTTATATTATTATTATTATAAGAATCTAATAAAAAGGTTAGTGAGGCCTCGTTGTTACCCATTTACAATGAGCATTTGTTTATCCACAACTTTACTTGGCATTAATGGCGTTTTAACGGTTCCGTTGAATTATGTATTGATTGATCCGAATCCTTTTGATGTTGGCATGTAGAATAAATCCTTTTTCGAAATGCAGTGCTCAACGAATTTCTCGTCTAAAACTACAGGGACAATAGCAACGAAACTTTCGAAAAGCGTTCCTCTGAATAATTTTTTGTCACTTTCTCAAGGATGGAATGGTTTATTTTAATATTGACCTTTTTTTACTTTTTTTTTAATTTTTGACCCTTTTGTTACAGGTTCGTGTAGGCAATTATGCAACTCAAGCACTAAGTGACAAGTCTAAACATTTTGCAGGTTTTATTCAATATAAATGCTTCCAGTGGGTCACATTGATGACCAATGAAAGAAATGTTTGAAGTTGGATTGAAATGAATCAATGTATAATGATATGATTTTAGCTATTGAAATACATATGACAAATTATTTTTCGTTATTTAACTAGTCATTTTATTTCTCAATATTCCCAAACAGGAATTATCCAAAAAATAATTTTAGAGATTTTTTTTGTCCATTGAATACAATAAAAACTGTTTTATAATCTTCAAATGATCTAGACTTATCATATTTAGCACTAGTATTTAAAGATATTGTAAAGCTTCAGTCATCGGAACAAAACTTGGTCCAAATGCACAAGGGTCATAAGATATTCTCTATAATAACATATTGTACCTGAAAGGTCCAGTTAGAATCAAAAGTGATAGCCAAAATACCAACTTAATTAAATTAGATAACATAATATGCGTTTTTACGTGTACAGGAAGCATTGAAGCATTTTTTTTCAAGATAAAAACAAAGAAACTGCAGCAGAGCTGCGAGAGGGGGTTAATTTGAGATATGTGCAATTTAAAAAATTAAGAAGCAGTGAAAATATCAACATTTGAGCCTAGCCAACCCCAACAAATAACTACCACCCTTTCATCCCAACCATTTTTGTTGTTTTCAAATCACTTGGAAAACTTTAAATTGAATAGAAATGCATATCGACACGACGTCAAACAGGGTTTTCCTTCCTTATTAGAGAAAGCAGAATAACGGAATATGTACAAAGCTCTATTGACTGATACCCCCCCCCCCCCACCTGGCTCAGGAAAAGTATTTGTCTCAAGAATCCACATGCATATGGGCAAAACACCTATAAATTTCAAATGGGCATAACTCCTGGAAAAGTTACACGATGAAAAATTCCCGACAGAAGGCATATCAACATATGATGTCCTTGCTACATACAAAGTTTCATGAAATTATGTTGAACAGTTACAGAGGTGTTGCTCTTGCAAGCATATGGTCAAAACATCTATAAATTTCTAAGTTCAAAGGGGCATAACTCTTCGAAGAATTGCACGATGAAAAATCCCAAAATAATATACACATCTACATATGATGTCCTTGCTAGATAAAAAGTTTCATGAAATTCTGTTTAGCAGTTACAGTGGTGTTGCGCTTACAAGATATGGCAGCAGGCCGCCCGACCGACCGCCCGCCAAACCGCCATACATTATCATTTCAATTACTGGTTTTCCCAATGCGAAAACCCAGTTAAAATCAAAATAAGGGGATGTGTTGCTTCTTAAAGGGAGGCTGGCAGTTTTTTTTTTAATAAATAATCTGTCTTTTACAATTGTGAAAATAAATATTCTGGTCTACACATTGAAAATCATTAATTATTCTGGCCTTCAGACTCCACATTTTATGGAAAAAAGGACGTTTAGATATTATCTGCAATGAAGAGACATAAGCTGTCGAAATGCGCATATGCAGAAAATAAATTCACAGTAACTTCGGTATTAAGTTATCCGTCATAGGATTGAAAATTAATTTTCTGACCCAGAAAGTTTAGAAAAAAATAATTTTGGTTTGACAGCATTTGCCAGGCCCACACCGTCAGAGTCAAATTGTCGTCTCCTAATATATATATATATTTTATTCGCAATTTTGTAAAAAAACGTACTTTACCTGCCCGTAGGTGCAAATCATGTGCTTTTGGCACTCTCGCACATGGTTGGTGTATAGACCGCTTTTTTCATTTTTACCGATTTGTCACTTAATCTCACTTAATTTCACCTATTTACCCAGTTTCTGCATACTTTCAATGTCTTCGCTAAACATATTTCCCGGTGTTCAACCCATTTTATATGTAGATAATCGAGACAGTTCGTCTCCGTTAACATTGTACTTTCTGTTTTGATCTTTCGGTGATATGTATTTATGAATATGTAAATCAGACGTATTAAAAGAGTATTTCGGTTAGTAATTGGTCACCTTTCCCTCACTATGCATCATTTATGGCATTTTTAGTCATTATTAGTCCTTTTTGGCAAGAATATTTAGGCCAACATTTATGCTTTTTGCACCTGCCGTTTTGCAGTTTGTTTGAGCATACTAAATTGTAGTAAGTTCTGTGGTAAATTTAAACCAATGTATTCTTGGCTTAGACCACTATAGGTTATTCAGACAGATTTTGTAGATAACTTGTGTTATCTTCTCAGGTTTAGTTATAGTGTGGAATAGAATAAATCAAGCCATGGCCAGTTATCCTCTCCATTTGTTATAGTCCCTGGACCGAACAGCATATCTTCCCTTGAAAATGAGTTCGCTGTACTCATCGGTATAACAGCAATTATTTTGTTGCAACAGATATTCATACATTTCTAGTATAGGAATTGGGTCAATCGTCATCAGTATGGTAGTCCATCATTACTTCCTCCTCAATCTCATTGCCTAGGTTCTTGAACTTACTTTGAGGTATGAGCAAAGCTCATTGTTGAAGGCTTCATGGTGACTTCAAGATGAAGAACAACAATATAAGCGTTGTTCCTTTGCTTGTTTTTTACCATGTATTTGTAGAGACTTTGTCTCATGTGCATTTACTCCATATCCTTTTATTCACCATTCACAAATGATCTCTTTTGTGTTGTTGATGTTTTCTCCAGGTGGCTTTTCCTACCGGTTCATTTTTTTTCTCCCCTCTCAACCATCTGGATTTGGTATTGCAGGATTTGGATGCAACGAAGATAGCCAAATTAAAGTTGTGTATTCTTCTCGTTTGGTGTGCTGCAAATAGCACTCTGAGCTTGGGATAAAAGCTCATTCTTTGACACTTTTTTTGCAAATAGTTTATACAGCATTTGGTTTCAACTTGCACTCGTTGGAGATCCATTGTAAATACGCAGGGCATACAGTTTCAAATTATCTGTGATCTCATCTAAGTATAGACAGCTCGGCGAGAGAACAAAATGTCGATAGATTTGATTTTAACAATTCCCAAGGTCTGACTTTTTCTTGTTTTCCTTGTTTTACTAGGCAACTTGTTGAATCGCAACCAGTAATAGCATGAAAGGCAGACAAGGCATTATACAAGTTTAGTTCAAGCGTACCTACAATGATATGGGCTAGTAACTTCGCCCACCTTTAGACAAATGCAGCCAAATCTCAATACCAGTATCAAAACTTACGTGAACAAGGAGAACGAGAACATTAGTGTAAGGAGAATGAGCAATAATGCGTTGAAATCCAGATGATGCAGCAGCTGACGCATGAAATATCATTCATGTATCCGCTTCTTTTTTATCACTGCTAGACCACAATTCTACGTTAGGAGCACTTTTGATATCAGTCCTTAGAATAGCCGTGGCCTCAAAAAGAACACGGATTTTGACGTTGTCCCATAAAGCTCGCATTAATTTGGTTGGAAGCCCTCTGCTTTGAAAACGACAGTGGAAATAAGCACTTCAATTGCTGTATTTGCTATGAATATGACGTTCTGGCTACTACTAGTCTGTGCTTTGACTCTATCCCAATAATGACTTTTTAGTCTTTCTTTTAGTCGATGAGATGGGTAATTTGGACTATCGACACCATCCTAATGAAAATATTAAAATATTGTTCATATTGATCAAGAATCTTTAGAAGTTCACGTGGAATAATAGATCATCAATTTTAGAATCTAATTTGTAAAATGCTTCTTGGTGTGAATCAAGTCTTGAGATATTTATCACAAGATTTTGATTTGATGCTTCTCCCGGATACAGTGGTACATTGCAGTCGTACTGAGCACCAACAATAACCAAATCGCCACAACTTTTAGCACTGGCACATACTTTTTATAAAACAATCGGTTTTTAGCTTTACTTATGGGATCTCTGTTTATAGAAACAATGCCGGAGATGGTACTGCATAAACACAAAATTTGCAGCAGAAAATCAAGGAGAAGGATCATAAGGTATATTTGGCTTTTGTCCAAGCGAGACCATTGACGATATATTGCTTGTACATTTTGATTTGACCTTTTTCAATTGCTTGGTAAAAATTTTATAGCATGTACTGTGACATTGAAGTTCTGAATCATGTAAATTTTGTTTTTCAATGATTTTTCTGGTTTCCAGCGGAATGAATCATCTTGATCGCTGTTGATTTTGTCATTAAATAATTGTAGTACAGTAGAAATGCCCTACTTTGTACCAACGATTGTCCTTCTTCGACGGGCAGATCCCTCGACGCAACAGAATCCATATTTTGATACAACATGTCGCTTCTTTGTCGAAGGTTGCAAGAGTTTATATTTAACCTCTAATCATTCTGAATAATCCATTACTTCGAACAGTTTTGTTTTGGGTATATACCAAACAAAACGCAAAACATTACAGAAACATAAAACCTGATCAAAACAAAACAGGACAAAATTGGCAGTTACAACCAACCAATGAAAAAAAAGTAAGAAAATGAATTGCTTCGACTAAATAAAAAGAGCCTATCATAATGAGCTACTTCGGCTCAAGCTGCACACTACATTGTCATTAAGAAATAGCAGATCAAAGTTATTATCAATCAATAAATTAATGCAAAACAAAAAATATTTCGATCAGCATTTTATTGTATTAGGTACGACAAAGTTCCAAAAATTTAAATCGATCGTTTATGTATGGTCATTAAACTATCATACGATCTGTACACCTTCTGGAAGACCTATGGTCTCACCCCATTTTCCTTGGCCTTCCCGCGCTGGCACATCCCGTCTATTCGGGTATGGTTGCTTATTTTATGTAGGGCTTACTAAGCAATATTTCGAAGACTGCAAAATTGTAGCTGAATGTAGAACCCATTCTGATTTTCCACACAGAAGCAGCTTAAACCAATTTGCCCTGGTATGTAAAAAAACACTTTTTGGTAAACAAATTTAAAAATATATATTCACAGCAGTAAATTTTACAACTAAGACCGATATAAAACTGTTAAATGTTTGAAAAAGATCAGATTTAAGATGTTTAACGAATTAAATTTGACGAAAAACAAACCTAGTCTCCTGAATCACATACGGACAAAAGAGGCAAGGACGAAAAGCTGTTCTATGACAGGCAAACGATTACATAAAGATGAGTAAATTATTTCATTGATAAATTATCAATTCTCAATGAACCTGGAGTTCATGTTATGATGAAACTTCATTTTTGTATATGTTGCTGTAAATGTAATATTTGTATTTTTTGTATAATATACATTAATTTCAACAGAAATATGACGAATCAAAATGAAAATCATCATAATAGGGTATATTTATATATATACAATGTATACTCCATTACTAAATATTTCAATTCCTGAAGGTCTTCAGACAACACTTTCGGTAACAAAAAATCGATTTATGTCGATAATTTATGTCGAAACTCAAATTTTGGCTTATCAAATTATCAAATAACTAAATACCGAAGTTACTGTGAATTTAAATTATGCATATGCGCATTTCGACAACTTATGTCTCATCAGTGCAGATAAAATCTAAACGTTTGGAAGACAAAAAGTCAAAGATGTTTAAAAACTGATAGAGAACAAATAACCAAAACTATGTAAATGTAAAGCCAAAATCAGCTAAGGACAGAGCTTTTCATGAGGGAGATACTCCTTAGTTTTCAACAAAATTTACAAAAATTTAGATATTGTAAGGTTCCAAATGTGATTAACTTATTATATTTCAAATGTTTAAAACATTTTATGATGACTTTAATGACAATTTATTTAACACTTAGAAAATAATGTGAAAAAAATGACGTCATAACTTCACCACCCAATAGAATCTTCCTGCAAGGGAAATCGTTAAATCACCTGATGGGATGTTAAAAGATAAGTATTTTTGTCTGCGAATACCTAAAAATATTGTTGTTATATCTTTGAGTACACCGAAACATTTTTCAAAATCTTCGGTCCGGGCACTATTAGGAATTTAGGTTTTTAGATAGGTATTCAGAATCCCGTTCATTTTGTTGCCAAATGGACAAAGAAATATTACTTGTTAATTAAATTATTAGCTTTGTTCAACTTTTAGTAGCTTAAATAACATAAATTTTCACTAACATTTTTATAACTTATGTCTCAGTCTGTTTCTGAGCACAATCCAGAGACTGCAAAAGTAAACGTGCGAGGTCAAATAAATTAGTACAAATCTGTTCTGTGAGCATAATCCAGAGACTGTTAAGTAAATATACTAGAGACAAGTAACTAAATAAATAGTTTAATACAAGGTCAACAATTAATACATGTAGTTAAATATAATTAATACAAAAATAACAGTAGGTCAACAATTAACACATGTAGTTAAATATAATTAATACAAAAATAACAGTTGTAGTATAGATATTTTTATTGCTAATTGTATCAATAAGTATTAATTAAGCATGTTTAAGTAGTTTTTTCTAAATTAAGACTTTATCTAAATTTGAAACTAGGAATAATAATTGACACTATACTGTATTGTAACCATTAATTGATTTTAACGTAATATAATATGAAGCTCATAATATCTTGATCATTTCATAGTTAAGTAGTCCCATAAATCCCCAACACATTTCCTGTTCGGTTGGAGGTCCCTTTTCTGTCTCGTGAGCAGGTAGGTTTGTTTAGACCTACATGTATCTGATTGCTAGACAGAAGTTATTCATTCACGGAATAGTCTGCCTTGCCCATTCTTTTGCTGTCTCTCGAGTGAGATCTATAGGGTTCCAGTGTAAAGAATTACTTGTGTGTTCTGTATTTCAGCTTTTAGCTGTCTATGGGTCACATGATAGAGAGTCTGTATACACCAGGCGGACTGTTACGTGTTTGGATAATTAGCCCTATCGTCCCCCTTTTTGTGTTTTTAACTTAATGCAGATTGCATGACCTAGTACTTGCCCCCATTGAAACATTTATAGAATACTGCAGCTTCAAGATTGATCCGAAGTCTTATTTGTGAACACCACTCTCTTTGCTCTAGTTCTGTGAGGTTCCCTGTGTACCTTGGAGCACAGGTGGGGGCAGCATTCATAAAAGATAGAACTTGACCGCCCGGCAGACACGCACCCGGGTTGACATTCTGTTGTTTTACATCGAACGACAACCTCGACAATATCAAATTGTGAGACTTGATAAGTCCTTACATACACTCTTCCATTCAGAGAAAAATATTCAAATTTACACCAAGTCTGATAGCTTTATTATTCATGATCTAAACATATATTTTACCAGTTTAAGATTCCTCAGATTCCACTGCAATTTCAACAGCACTTCTGCTGTAGTTGTTTGTCATTGAAGTGCAGTTGTGCATTTCTGGTGTAGCCGACGCTAGAATGTGACAATTGTTACATCCAATTGAGCATTATGATTTTTGAAAGCGTAATGCCATTTCATTTTGCCTGCCTGATGTTTGAAAATTCAGGTCAGTTTTATGTTTGGTGGAACAGTTGTGCCTTAGGGTGGAACAGTTGTGCCTTCGGAACGATATATAATCTGAATTTTTCATAGAATTGATATCATCATATTCTGTTTGATTCGGTGAGATTTACTTGAATAATTGTTTTACTTACACATGCGAAACTACCTGCTTTGGATCAGTTTTCTATGATACGGTCGTACCTTCGGCACGAAACATTATGTTAAATTCCTCATACAATTTATTTAAACATTTACTATTCGTGTGGTGGTAGTTCCGAAACAGCGCATACAGCTTCAGTCAACCTCCCCCCACTTCCGCTTCAGGAGGTAAAGCGTTTACAAGTACCGACCACGTTCGCTTCGCTCATGGCGTTGATGGTAACAAACTGTAAAAGATTATTTTATGCCATGTGTTATCGATAAAATTACCAAAAAATATTAGTGATGAACATTCTGTTGTAGTATTTACCACGAAGAAACCAGTAGACTGTAGTGAAATCCCAGTTCAATACGGCAGTGGTGTGTATGATATCTTTCCAGATGGAATCACTATGGTTAAAGCATACTGTGAAATGAGTATTGACGACGGAGGCTGGACTGTGAGTATAATAATACATGTACAACTGTCTCTTTCTCCCTTTATCTCCCTCTTATATACTACTCAACAAAAGAAACTATGCACAATAAATTTTGTAAACATTTTTGTATTTCGCAATTTCAAGTTTTCATGTTAGTGTATTATTGTATTCAACGCCAAAACGAGTATGTTTATTTCATTTCTAAATCAATTACGAAACGGATCTGATCAAAATCCTGAATGGTAGTTTTGCGCCCGATGACCGAGTTTGCCTTTAACTGATGGATGATTTAAATTGCATGATGTCAAATTGGGACACTTGATCAGTTTATAATTTTACATATTTAAAACTGGATAACAATGTCCCATTTCGATGCCTCGTTCTATCAAAATTCAACGTGGACAATGAATTAGCGCGGTCAGACATTGATCTTGATTTTTGCCCTCGCAATTCATTGTTATTTGAAAAAAGAACAAGCTAGAGACTACTGATTAACCTAAAGCAAATATGCTCATCAAATCATCAAATGATAAATCAAGTGTCAGCAGGTCCCGTTAGACATCACAACGTCAAGATCGCGTATCACGCGTTTTATACTTATGAGAACGGCAGTTGAAAACGGAAAATAGGCCTGAATAAATCATGGTCGACATAGCAACAGAGGTCTGAAGTTAGCCGGTTCAAAAATGTGATGGTTTGGTAAAAAGGAAATGAGGACATATTCACTATTCACGTCTGCAAAACAGAAATTACGGATAATGACCTTGACCATGACCGGAGATGGTTCACAAATTGTAAGCAATGTTCTAGGGCATACTATTAATACGTTCCTCCAAAAAAAAAGACATTTTGTCGACAAGTTATAGTTTTCTGCTAGAAAGTAAAATATTATTTTTGATAAAATCTATGTATCGTTTCTTTTGTTGAGTAGTATATATCGTTTAGAAAAATATGCAGTTCCTACCTTTAGATTTACATAACTTACTTTGTCAGTTGGTGATGGGTCTGGAGCTGGCATGTCAGTTAACTGTTAGTAGTCTCTTGTGATTTCATGTTTTTGTCCGTATATTTAGTTCCTTCAGTTTCATTTTTCACAATTGACTCAGTCNTGTTGCCAACTGAATTTTACTGTTGTTACGATTGTTTTTTGATTTATAACATTGGCTGTAGGGGGAAGGTTTGGATCCAATAAAACTAGTTTAACCCCGCTGCAGCAGGTTTGCGCCTGTCCTAAGTCAGGCATTTATTAAGCCTTTGTGTGTCTTGTCCTTTTTCTAGTTAGTTTACTTTATGTCTATAGGAGTCTAGGATGATGTTTATTTCGCTGGACTTGATTGCTCTTTGTTCAGGGGCCGACTCCGACCTGCAGTTGGGTTGGGGTTTTCTCACCGTTCATTGAAGATCTTATGGTGGCTTTGAGTTGTTATTACTCCCCTTTGGGTCGTTGTCTCTTTGACACATTCCCCGTTTCCCTTCTTTTTTTCTACTTTAGATTTGTTTGCTAATGACAATGAATGTTTGCATGTCTCATTTTCATTTATTCCATATCCTTTCATAAAATATCCATTATTGATTTTTGAAAATTCTCTACAAACAAATCTAATGTTTGCAAATCCATCACTGATTAATTTCATGTGATTTATTAGTACTGCAGCAACAAGCAAAAGGGATTGTGCATGCAATTTTAATTCATCTTTTCGATACATACCGATTCGAACAATATAATGTTAAATTTAATTAAACCGAATTGAATCTGCCACAGCAAAATCAAAACTAGCTCTTATCTGCTATGTCAGTTCAAAACCTTAAGGTTACTTAATGATACCCTCCTTTAACTCCATGTATTCATTTTGTTATGGACACATTACCTTAGTTGTAACGACTAAAGTCAGTAGATAATTTTTTTCTAGGTTTTTCAGAGGAGATTTGATGGCAGTGAAAACTTTTACAGAGGTTGGGATGACTATGACAATGGTTTTGGTTGTCCAGATAAGGAATACTGGCTAGGTAAGTATATTTCTACATCTTGTCAGACCACAAAAGTATCATTTTAGCAAAAAAGAAAAAAATATGCACGGTTAGAGTGTATTTTGAAATAATGAGATTAATTACTGAGCTTTATATGGGTAAGCTTAAATCCTAGGCATTAAGTTAATGCCTAGTCATTAGACCTAAAACCAAAAATGAGTTTGGCATAAGGCTTAATGCCTAGGTTTAAGTCTAATGCCTGGTTTTTGTTCGTAAAAAATTATTCTTATTGCCTGACTGCTCTTTTGAAAGTTTTGGCAATCAAAACAAATTAATTTGAAAGCAAATTTCTTTGAAAAGAAAAATAATGCATTGGCTATGATTAAACTTCACAGTGTTCAGTTTAAGTCAGTCTAAAAACTATACTAAATTAATACTAATTGATCTGTACACGTAACAAAACTGTACATAGGAAATTCGGACTTTATGAAAGGTTTGTTCGTGAAAGAAAGTGTATACACTTTGATCTACTCATTAGAAATTACTTTGGTTACTTAGCATTTCATGCAACGCACTAAAACAATTCAGTATTTGATGTTAATATGAAACGGGTTGAATTAACTTTTAGCAGTTTAATAGAAAAGAAGTATTTATTACCTTTTTTTTTAAATATTTGACAAGACTTTGTTTGGATAAATTCTGAAAGTTATTCATTCCATGACCGATGTTTTGTAATAGGTATTTTTATAGTGTTGTATAAACATAATTCTTTTTTACCCAATAAATACATCTATTGAAAAGAAATACAGTGCTTCTTTTGAAATTGATTCAATTTATGAGTAAATAATTTAAACATCTTTGAAAAAGTTACAGTGCGCAGTGCAATGTCTTTATATCAGAACAAAACGTTCAGCATTGACCTAAATCACATTTGCAGAGTAAAGACTTTATACCTAGGGATATTACAATTACATTTATCAAACAATGGGGTAAATGCATATGACACAAAAGTTCTACTAATACATGGTAAATTAACCTATGGAACAACGCTCTAATTGTCGTTCTTCATCTTGAAGTCACAAAGAGGCCTTCAACAATAGAATTTCCTCATACCTCAAAGTAAACGCAAGACGGCGTGGGCGATATACATTGCCAAATGACGGCAACACCACACCTAAGTTCCCCTTTACCCATAAGTAGGGGTTCGGTGACAAACACAAAATTAATTGGCAAAGTGTTTTTTATACCGCTGGCATCCGATGCCTGACTAAGGATTTTTAATACTCTGACTTTCAGAAAAAACAACAAGGCACCACTGTTTGCTTATGTTGATAGTTGAGATGATAGCTAAGCATTCCGATTATTCAATGTAAATCTCTCATTTCCATTCCACATATTATTTGAAGGAAATGAATGTAACCAACCCATTTTGATAATTTCATCTTCTGGGTCAGTGCCTTAGCATACACAAAATTAACCTATAAGTCTAGGCTTCAATGAACTATACTTATGTCAACTTTGTTTGTTTTGTTTTACGAGAAGTACCTTTCTGACACGATTTTTTTGTAACATGCATTAATCGTATAAAAGTGAAATTCCCCTTTTCAGATGAAAAAACGATAATTATTATTGCTTTCGGATTTTTTGCTGCTGATGAGAGATTAATCCTTGAAACACGTGTACAGCATAACAAAATTTACTGTTTATAATGCAACTTCGGTATCTTATTGGTTTTATTTCACTTAATTATACCCCCTCGCTTAAGGGGCCGGTATATAGTGATCATGGTGTCCGTCCGTTCGTTCGTTCGTTCTTCCGTCTGCCATAGGGAACTTACTTTGATGCGACAACTGCTTCTAGACCACTGGATGAAATTCATTGAAGGGTATGATATTAGTGAGCTGTGCTCACATTTTCTAGTTTTGTAATTGGTTTGTTTTTATAGGTAATTCCAATCTCCACCAGCTTACTTCAAGTAGGTCTTATTCTATGAGAGTTGAACTGGAGGACTTTAGTGGAGGTAAAGCGTATGCAAATTACAGCTCGTTCAATATAGGAGACAAGGGGTCAAACTATACAATTACTCTCAGTGGTTATAAAGGAAATGCTGGTAAGATATTCTAACTATTGTTCCTTTAAACTTAGTCTCGAAAACTTTTTATTTGAAATTCAGACATGAAAAGACCATGCAATAACAACTTTTGAGCAATAATATATCTTAGAGCCTGGAGCCTATGTATGTGGAACTCGGCGCCAACAGAGTAAAAAAGTAGACACCGGAGTCCTGTACATGGAGCCAGATCATAGTATTGGTCCTGGCGCCCTTTATCATCTCGTAGCCTTGCATTCAAGAGACGTTTAACCCCAGAGCCTAAATCCCGAGTTATTCTCCTAAATATCTATTAAACACTATCTATAATCAAACGTATATGGTCATTCATACTTAGAAGGACTAAATACGTTAAAAGGCAGTATATCAGTTTTTAACAAAGCATTACGACGGTTTAAATTACAATGAATGACCAATCTGCTTGAAATTCACTCTGTAGGAACTTCTGTATGCATTAAATATTTTCCTTGATATTCAAGGACAATATACATGTAATTACTGATTTTCTGTTTCAAACAAATTAGAAGGTTGCCCAAGAGACAATTTTTCCGAATTTGGGTTAACGGAATAACACTAACCTGTATTATACAAGTCATGTTTGGAAAAAGGATACCATGGTGCATCGAAATGAAATGACGATGTCGTAGTTGTTGGCTGTGGCCATATTTTATTTTAGATGGGGTCAAAGGTCAGCTCATAAATGTTGCAAATTTTGATGCATTTTAAAGTGAGGTTCATTTCAAAACTTCTTGGAAAAATTATTGTGCTAGTTCTTCTGTTTTACTTTTTACAATGATTTGTATTTCGTCTTTGTTCAACAAGTTTCAAAGTTGGCATTTTGTTTTATAGGCCCGTCATTTTGAATATTTGCACCTCCGTGATATATGGGGTTCTTCAGATATAAAAAAACTGCGCATTTCTGACTTTTATAAAACTATTCTTTAAAGGAAAGCTTGCATTTAATTTTAAACCTAACCGCTAAAAAATAAACTAACTGTAGGCAAAATAAATCGTACTTTTGTTTTTAGTAGAAATTAGTGAATTTCCCCCCAAAACACACACTTACATAAAACTTAATAAGAACAAAACCCATTTGTATTATCTGAAATGTCATGGAAAAGTAATTTTAAACGTGAAAACAAATACATGTGCTTGGACAATCAAAACGCAAGCAGCGTAAAATTGTCACCAAATCCCCGTTATTTAACTAGACTTGTGCCTGTCAAGTGTTTTTGTCCAGAAATGATCAGAGTTATCTCTCGTTGTACACCCAAAAGAACATTACCAATTGGCAAGGTTTTCATATCGACTAAAATTTGGAAGTTTTAATCAAAATTTGGCTTTTTATTTGTTGATTTACCTTCAACGGTGGACAGTACGTCCATGAGTTTTGGAGCATGTCTACATTTCGTATATATATTTTCGTTAAAGTTAGAATATTTCAGAAAACAAGCATAGTTGTTTCGCATTCTATGAAAGTATCGTTAATTAAGACTCAAATTTACTCCGACATTAATACTGAAATATTACAAAAACCAGTAAAAAATAACTTGCATTCTATGATTCAAATAAATATTTTAGGTCTGGACTTTACCGTAAATAGCTTTTTAGAAGAATATAAGAGAGTATTACTATTTTCTATGAATTTAAAGATACCATATCCCAAGCATCGTTTTAGGGTATCCTTTAAAAAGGAGAAATTAGAGAAATTGTGACCACATGAACTTTCTACGACAGCTACAAAATTTGAAATTAAATAGCTGTTCTATCATTTAAAACAAAAATTCATCGTGTGTGATTCCGTTAACCAAAACTCGAAAACTAAGCGTCTTTTGGACCTTTGGCATGCTACTAAATGATATACTTTTGTTATCGTAAGCTTAAATATCAGGCAATTAAAATAATTCGTTGAAATCTCGGGAGGGACTTCCCTAGAAATTGTGTAAAATGTACTTTTTGGACATTTTTAACACTGAAACATCAACTATATACAATTTAATAGGACAGTATTTTTCTACCTTTAGTTATCGTTTAGAATACTCTAAAGGTCCTGTCGCAATTCATCGCGGAAACCAACATTGCAAAAGATGTTACGGCTATTTTACTCATAAACTTAATAGAAGTTACATTAGTTTAAACTTAGTCAGTTACCCTCTTTGAATGTAGAAAATTATTATTATTATTATTATTATTATTATTATATTTTTACAGGAGATTCTATCTTCTCAGGTCACATGTTTACAACATATGATAGAGATCATGACTCACATGGGGGAAATTGTGCTGTGAACTATAAAGGAGCTTGGTGGTACTGGTACTGCTCGCCTTCCAATTTGAATGGTCCATACATAGAAGGGGGTAGTGGATCAAATGCAATGTTCTGGTTACATTGGCATGGTGATCGAATTTCTCTGAAGAAATCAATGATGATGATCAGATGAAAGTACATTTACATGACATTGCTATTATTGTATACATGTAGTTTGTACTTGTTTGTACAATTTACAGTCGAAATTAACAGTTTGAAATCCTAGCCAGTGGTCAGTTTTGATTTTCGGCATAAAAAACGCTATATACCCTGGAAATCCATTGGAAAACGGGTTGTTATTACTCCCATTTGGGTCGTTGTCTCTTTGACACATTCCCCGTTTCCCTTCTTTTTTCTATTATAAAGTTCATATTTTAGATTGATAGTCTACCGCTATTCTGTATTTTATGTTTTTGTGGTATTATCTCATTATTGATATGCATTTTTTATATGTCATGACTCAATAAATATTTTATCATTTATACAAAAAAGCCATTACCTACATAAACTAGAACTTACATGTATTTTTCTAAATAGATATGCAAAGGTTATTTAAAAATTAAATAGATTGGAAGAGAATATTTGAAAAAGGGCGACAATCTGATGTAATATAAAACATCACTATCAATATAACAATAAATATTCAGATTTCAAGTTAAATGAAAACCAAAGTTGATGACGAATAATTTTTTTACATATTTCTTTAAATGTCCATGGGGCCTATTAATGAGTAAAAGAGAAAGAAATCTGTGGAAACAACAAAATACACATTTTCTTATATATTCATTAGAAATTTTTTATTATTTTGATATCAGCAATTATCGCTAATTTGCGCAATTTTCAATTGTTTCCGAGCGACGATAATTCTATTATCACTGCAGTGCGCTGATACGAACATATTATCGTCAATCTCTATGGGACGTTAGCAACAGCGTATTAATATGACGTCGCGTGACGTTTCGTCACAAAAATAATTCCAAGAAAGAAAGCGCCATATTTAACCAATAATAATTTGTTTAACTAAAAAAATTACTTCATTGGAAAAGGAAACATATATCCGATATGTTTCAATAATAGAATTAGCGATAAAAATACTATTAGTAATTTGTTTGCTGGGATGAATTTCTCAGCTTGTATTGCATCTCGTGCTGTCGCACTCGATGCAATTCAAACAGAGAATTCCATACTCGAAAAACAAATTACTAATAGTATATATTTAAAAAACAAGCATTTTATTTATTTCAGCGTTTCTATAAAAGGAAACTTTCCATTTGAATTTTTTTTTAAAAATCGATAGAAAAAAATTTCGAGTACCCATCCACCTGAAAAATCTGCATAATTTTTTATCATAAAATGGTAGTTATTTGGTTTTCTGTAGTTGCTAAATATCCCTATATTGATCTGTTAAACTAATTTAAATACTGTGGTATTATTGTTTGCACATTACTTCATGTCCCTTGTCTAGGCACTTTCTCTTGTTTCATCAGCGTTCTATATTAAATTGATCTGTATGCGATATTTATATTAAAGCTAAGCCAATGTCAGTACAAATATAAAAAGTGTTTCAAGTGGGGAAAATCATATTGTAAATATTATATAATGTATGTGAATGAATACACGGTAGGATTAAACAAATGGAACAAATGGAATAAAAAAGATAACAGGAAACACCTACAATGGCCGAAAAACATAGCCACATGCCAGAAAGTAAATAGGAACTACACATGAAAAAACCCCACAATAAAAATACAAAAGACAAACATAAACAACGATA